>JADBJO010011422.1:0-42500 GCA_016801955.1 Conus betulinus | reverse complement strand
GTTGACACCTTCTTCCTTCCATGCACACCGAACCCGGATCCAGCGCTCCACGTGGGCCGTGCACCATGTTTTCTTTGATGATGTCGAAGACCTCAGGGTCAACATGTGGATCTGGAAATTCGGCGCTGATGACAGAGTCGGTGTCTGTTGGCGACGTTTTGTCCTTCAGCCACACCAGGATGTGTGCATGGGGGGGTCCACGCTTCTGCCACTCCACAGTGTGCATGCCGCAGACAGTTTGACCAAAGATCTGGCCATATTTGAGGAGGTCGTTGAGCTTCAGTAGCTTCAGGTGAAAGACTCTCGCCGTCAGGTCCGGCCTCTGGTCGTACTTCTGGCCGGGCAGCAGCGCCTCCTTGATCTCAGGCCACTGTGGATTGCACGTGAAGGTGATGAACAGGTCCGGCTTTCCTTTCGTCCTGACGTACGTCATGGCATCCTGGATGCGTTCGTGCATATAGCGCGGACCGTCTGTGAAGGAGGAAGGGAGGATGACCACCTGCTAAGGTCTCTGGCGCTGACGGCGTCGTTCAGGGCACTCTGTCTGTCCACAGCGTCCTTGAGGTGGTCATGCCGCTCAACCCGCAGCGTCTCCTGATTCACTCGGATCCAGTTCAACCTCTCAGTCTCCACTTTGGCGTACATGTCGACCATACACTGCATGAAGAGGAAACCGCATCTGTGAAGGCGGTTCAAATTTCTGGTCGGACCATCAGCCTGTAGGCGTAAAACGCCATGGATGAGATGGTTTTATGGCGCCCCTGCTGAGTTCTGGCGGTGGCCACAGGTAGGTTAATGCTGTAGCTCTCCTCGCCATAGGGGAACAGCAGGGGTATTGGAGCGAATCGTACCAAGGATGGAGTTCGTCCACGCCTCAACTGGTTGTTCCGGTGCTCGAGCACGATATCTCTATTGGAGACTTTGTCGTTGTGGTTCACAATGACAACAGAAACCTCTGTGGAATGGCGTGGGGCGTTGTGCCTACCTCGGTGTTCAGCGGGAGGGGCTCTGTCTGGCCTGATTATAATTTTGTGGTTTGCTGGGATCCTGGTGTTCTTGCAGTTTCTGCAGATTGGTCTTGAAGACTGAGACCAGTCTGTTCTCTCTTGGTGGAGCATTTCCTGAAGAGACTGGATTATTGGCAGTCTGGTGCCAGACATGATGCTGCTGCGTCAAGCTGCTTCTGCCTGGGAATCACCCATGAAGTACACTTGCAGGAAGCTCGGCTGCTCATCTCTGTAGGGCACCATGGAGCCGATCAGGTGGTAAACCTGCTCCTGGATTTTGAAAGACGGGTGGTATCCACGTTCTCTGACGATACGCCCACACCCAAAGCTTGTCATTTGAAACACATTGTTGTATGTACGGATGCATTCAATGAAATGCTTTGAATTTGGATTGTCACCAGTCAAAAGGCGTTGAAGCTGCTCGGGCGTTTCGCCAAGTTGGTCTAAGTCGACTTTCCCATTTCGGCAGCACAGGCCTGGCGTTTCTCGTGGCCACGTGAGCGCGGAGCAGTGTATGCAACGCTCTGACATGGTGCCGATAAGGATGTCATTGCGTGAATTGTACTGCGTCCGTGGATCGTAGTGAAACCCCTCCCCTTTCCACCCATGAGGTGTTGGTTTTTAGTGGCTGTGGCATGTCGCTGTCTGTCTGCCTGCTGTCTGGCTTGCGTGGCTTCGACTGTCTCAGCGCGCCTTGCTGCAGCGTGTTGCTGTCTGTCTGCCTGCTGTCTGGCTTGCGTGGCGTCGACTGTCTCAGCGCGCCTTGCTGCAGCATGTTGCTGTCTGTCTGCCTGCTGTCTGGCTTGCGTGGCTTCGACTGTCTTAGCGCGTCTTGCAGCTGCACTGCGCCTACTCATGGCTGCAAGGCGCTCCTGTCTTTCCTCTTCAGTCTCACTGTGAAACCTTGCAGCCCGCCTTTGTCTTTCTCCATCCAGTCTAGTCTCTGAGGCCTCTGGTGTCTCTGCCTCTCTTGAAAGTCTCATGCGTTTTGCCTTTTTGCAGGACCTGGAGAGGTCTGATTTCCTTTTTGGTGTTGGCGTGTCTCTCTCTTTGTGAACAACGATCAAGTGTTCTTATATTCAATTTGACGTCATAATGACATTGCGGATCGTGATTCATACGTGAACAAATGTTGAGAGAGAGAGAGAGAGAGAGAGAGAGAGAGAGAGAGAGAGAAGAGAGAGAAAAACAGAAAGAGAGAGAGACATAGCAGAGAGACAGATTGAGTGGTGTCTCTGCCTGTCTTGACACTCTCCTGCCTCTTTCTGCTCCATTGATACGTCATTGCTAGTAATTACGACAATTGATTTTTTCCCCAACACGTCATTTGCGTGTGACAACGTCATTCAGCGTGAATCCCTGTTGGCGCAAGGGTAGAAATGTGTGTGTGAGAACTTCATTCAGCGTGAATCCCTTTGGGCGCAAGGGAAGAAATGTTTATTTATTTATTTATTTATCCTTTTTTTGAAAATCGGGCCGCGTCAAGATCTTTTTATCGGTTAAGTGAAGATGCATGCCAAATATGGTGAAGATCCATCCAGCGGTTTAGGCACGGCGAAGGAACAAACATACAGACAAACAGACAGAATTGCCTTATATATATATATATATATATATATATATATATATATATATATATATATATATATATATATATAAAACTCTCTACCTTTCTATCTATTAACTGTATATTTATCGATCTGTCTACTGATCTGTCTACTGATCGCGCAGGCGCGCACGCGTGTGTGTGTGTGTGTGTGTGCGTGTGTGTGTGTGTGTGTGTGTGTGTGTGTGCGTGTGTGTGTGTGTGTGTGTGTGTGTGTGTGGTGTCTCTGTCTGTTTGTCTATTTTAAATAGATAGATACATACATATCTATCTATCTATTCATATATAGATATGAATGACGGGTCCGTAGAACGATGGGTCTGGATGTGTGGGAAGGGATCGAAACTTCTTACCTTTAGATGACAAGCCGCAGTCGATGTTTTGACTTTGTCATGAGCGTGCAAGACTGCGTGAAACATTTTCTCCCTGCTCCAGTTCGCTAAAGTTAGTTCCTGCTAGACATCCAGCAGTCTTTGAACGCCAGTCATCAGCATGCTTGAGATCTGCAACTACCTGGCTCTGATAGGGCAGTGATGGAGGAGGTCATGAAGCATTCCCAAGCTAACATTGAACAATACGAGTTTAACCTCGGCAAGGCTCATGAGCTCCGCTGCGCGAGCTCAGGGAAATGTACAGTTTGCGGACAGTGTGAGTCATGCCAGCTGATTGTCAGACTGAAGGAAATGAAGGAATGGTTCCACAGGCTCGGAGACTACTCCCGGAAGAAGTTCATGCTGGGCCTGTTGAGGCGCATTCACAGTGTGGATCTCTTGCAGCAGTTAGTCTCATTGCTTCAGCCAGTGGTCATGAAAGACTACATGTATGCCCGGACTCGCAGCCAGCCCAGTTTAAAAAACAGATGATGACCTTGAGCGGAGATCGAGCATTGACGGAAGATGATGTGCTGCAGTATATCACGTCAACCTGGGATTGGTTTCTGAAGCTATCCTACTGGTCGAAAGCAAACTTTGCCATGAATCTGCTGCAGGCCTGTGATGCTCATCTCCTTTCACTCCTGTACACCCAAGTCAACACTCTTTTGGTGTCTGAGAAGAAAGCCACAGAAGCTTTACCAGTTGCAGCCTCAGACTACATGGAAACCGCCTCCATAGCCAACACTGAGTATTCCTACCAAACAGAGAAAACATCCAGACCTGCAGCTCCTCGCCGTGACCAGGTCCCACTACAGCCAGTTCACCAACGACCCATTCACTGGCAACCCTCTCACACTGAGTCGTGCTGAAGTCAGTCGCGGTGAGGTGATGCCATGTCCAGCATCAGCACGGATGATTCCGTCGACCCAGCCATTCTCATCATTCCCACGTCATCCAAAGCCTACTCGGGTGTAGCGCGCCATGTCGACTTTATCGGCAGCCTGCTTGTGCCCCTGTCCGAGTGTATTCTGGGTTTCCTGGACCAGGCTTCGCTGTTCAATGCACTGTGTGTCAATGGAAATGGCGGAGTCTGGTGGAGGAGGTGCACCAGGAGCACTTTGTAAGCCAGTCGTTATGGGAGGAGGTCATACTGATGCAGGGTGCAGCAGCACAGGGAGCTAACCCCTTATATGCCAACGATGTGGATGTCCTGGTTCCCGAACTCAAACCGGGCACTTATGAAGTGCGGGAGACTGAGGATTCCGTCATCAAGACTACCTTTCAAGAGTGAGATCAGCTTCAAGACCGCCTATACAGGGGTGGTCACTCGTAAAGTCATCATGGAGGAGAGGAACGTCTACTGTGGTGCTTACAACGTCATGGTGCTTTGTGATATAGAGGACAGTCACAGAGTGATCCATACAGACGGTGGAAGCCTGATCTCTCTGGGATCCTGCGACCGCAAAGTTCGCTTCATTGACTGTGAGTCGGGCAAGGATCATGGTCCGGTTATTACAGGTCATGCAGGATCAGTCCGATGTGTCCATCTCTGTGAGAAGAAAGGCACTGTCTTCAGCGGCAGTTACGACACCAGTATTAGATGTTGGTCTATAGAGACAGGACAGTGCTTGAAGATTTTTGGTGGTCACACTGATACAGTGCTGACAGTTTTGGTGCTTGATAACGTATTGGCCTCGGGGGCAAAAGACAAGTCATGCAAAGTATGGGATATAGAGACAGGCAAGTTGCAAACGCACCTTTCGTCACCAGCACCCTGTGTCAGCAGTGGCACTGTCAGCAGAAATCTGCATCACTGGCTGTGAAGGAGGCCGTGTCAAGGTCTGGGAGCTCTCTTCTGGCCAGCTCATCAAGAATCTGAGTGGTCACCATGGTCCAGTCACTGCCATCAAATTTGACAATTGGCACATGGTCACGGCAGTCGTGACGGCTATGCACTGGCATGGAGCGCGCTTGGTCGGCACAACCGATGTCTCACAGCACTTAGACATCCAGAGGAAGTGCTGTGTTTTGAGTTTATGTATCTGCGTGTGATCACCGGGTCTGGAGATGGAAGACTGAGAATTTGGAACATGATCACAGGGCAGTGCTGCCGCATAATGCGTGGGAACAGTCGCAGTGATCCCATCCTTGACATCCTAGCCATTGGTGATAGAATCACTCTGAACACTCACAACAACTTGCTGGTGCTCAACTTTGAGCATGTAGAATGGGACTACTCCTTAGAGACCGACTCCGTGCCTCCACTTGTGCAGTATGGCTCCTACTCTGATGCGCCAGTGCGTTCGCAGCCTTACTCCTATGTGAGAGCCCAGCGTATGAGGAAGGCAGGAGCCAGCAATGCAAAGTTGATGCATCGATCCATCTCACCGCAGCACCCTCCGGGGGCAGAGGTCAAACTCCAGCATGGTTACTATGCCCCACAACTGCCTCACAGTGCAAAAAGTCTGAGTGAGAGAAGCCTTGGAAGTGCACGGCGTGTGCAGAGCTCTGTCAGGTCAGAGGGTCGACTCCAGTCCAGGGAGGGGGTGTATTTCCCTGTTGATGAATCCACGAAGGGATTTACTAGGGAATCTTCCAGGGACGTTTCCCCAACAACTGCCAGCTTCGCAAGAAAACCTCCTCCTGCACCCTCATCCTCCCAACGAGCTGCCAAGCTCAGACCGTCCACATCTAAATCGGCACCCACTGTGACCATAGTTGAGAAGAAGGAAGACGATGACAGTGACGTCTTGACAAAAGAACCACCTGTGTGGTCAAGAGAAGAGTATCCTGGGCCTTTGACAAACCTCTAGAATCCAAAGACAAAACCATCAGTCTGTCAGAAATGAAAGCATTGCTGAGATCTCAGATTCGTATGAAGGCAGAAAACATAGTGCCACCTGACTTTATTTACTTGACAGTAAGCACTATACAGGCCGGCATGGTGCAGTCAGAGACAAACCGCAACACTAATTTCAACCTCAGGGATGAAAAAGTTGCTGCTTACACTGAACAGGTTAGGCCTTCCTCCTCGCCTAGTCGAATTGATCCACGCACCAAAGTGCCTGTTGAGGAGCTTGGTGAGGAGGTGTTTTTGGATGACGAGGGAACCATCTCAGAAATTTCAGATCTGAAATCCATCCATCAGATCCATGAAAGTGAAAGAACCTCCTAAACCCCCTCCTATCCCCAGTAAAGAAGTCTTTTCCACACGTTGCGCACCAGCTGAAGTGAAAAGCGCTCCATATCTAAGTCTGCATCCAGTCAGGGTCAAAACCACCATACCGAAGGGGAGAGTTATCCGTCCAATATCAGCTGGTATCATGCAAGAACCATCACCGGATGTAGAGTTCATCTCACTTACCGCTGCCGCTAAAGCTGCTCGTCCTGGCACTGCCCCTGTTCCAAAACTCATCCTTTCAGCAGTCGAGCTGGAGCTTCTGCTCCTATCCATACTGGCATTTATGGAACAAGTAATGCGAGATCTCGTTCACAGCAACTGACCTCTGCTGCCATAGAAGCCAGCACGGTTCCCATGTTAATGTACCCCAAGTATCTCAACGCAGCAACGCAAGGCAAGAGAGCAGCCGGTGGTCACTGGCCCCGGGGAACGCCCTCTAGGGAAAGTCAGCCCTCACAATCCTCCCATGCGTACACACATCAAATTTGAATTGAAAACCCATGAGCAGGAACGGGAGCATCTGAACCACATTGAGCATATTCACCAGGAGCAACGGAAACTGGAACAGGAGGAGCTGGAGAAGAAGCAGAGGAAGGCATGGTTGTCCAAGGTCAAGGGAAAAACAAAAAATTTAATGACAAGCCAAAAAAGCATCATCAGAAACAAGCAACATCAGAAACAAGCCAAAAATATCATCAGAAACTTCAGCGAGTTGAAAAGACCATGAACTTGCAAAATGACAGCATACATACACATGCATGCTTTGCATCTAAATCAAAAAGCTGAGAAGACTGCTTGTAGCATTATTATTACTTATGATATACATTTTCCCATTTACTTCATCTTCAAAAAAATTTTTTTTTTCTCAAATTCAAATCTTTGCCAAGTCATTACTGTAATGACGGAAGAATTGTTAACCTGCACTTGATTTCCCCCACTACTTAATTGTTCAGCATTATATATATATATATATATATATATATATATATATATATATATATAAGTGCAAGCGCGTGTGTGTGCGCGCGCGTGCTCATGTGTGTGTGTGTGTGTGTGTGTGTGTGTGTGTGTGTGTGTGTGTGTGTGTCTGTCTGTCTGTCTGTCTGTCTGCGAGTCTGTCTGTCTGTCAGTCTGTCCATCGCTCTGTCTCTCTCTCTCTCTCTCTCTCTCTCTCTCTCTCTCTCTCTCTCTCTCTCTCTCTCTCTCTCTCTCTCTCTTTCTCGTGTGCAGTCTGGTCTGATCTGGCCTGGCCTGCGTGTGTGTGTGTGTGTGTGTGTGTGTGTGTGTGTGTGTGAGTGAGTGAGTGTCTGTGTGTGTGTGTGTGTGTGTGTGTGTGTGTGTGTGTGTGTGTGTGTGTGTGTGTCTGTGTGTCTGTGTGTCTGTGTCTGTGTGTGTGTTTCATGTTACTAAGTGATCCACACACTGTTGTATCTACATTATTGCAGGAAGCGAAAACGCTGACTCGACAAGATATTCCAAATCAACACACAACACGATGTATTTTTCCAATAAGAACACGGAAGTCATGAACGCAGAGAAACGTATAAATGCGACGCAGAGTGTCAAAGAAACCGAATCGACCCATCATCGCTCACACCCTGTTACAACTCCGAGGATTGGTGTCAGTGTATCCACACATCAGCCCTGGGAACTGAAACGCATTGATTTGTCTTCCTCTGCTGGTGAGTGGAGCTTTAAACGACCCCCCCGACGGCTGACAACATTCACACTTGAACAGGCTACGATGTTGTCAACTGTCACCAATTTCATGAAATCTCTCTCTCTCTCTCTCTTAGTTCATTAGCTGGTTAGGTAGATTACGTGACTAGCAATATATTACAGTACCCTAACATTATGAACCACGCATGAGCTTTGAAAGCACCGGAAAGTTTGAAGCACATCTCCCCAAGCCATTAAGAATGAAACATTCTGCATGGTGTAGGTATGGACAGGACCTGTTGATGTGCCCAGTGTGGCCTGTACTGGGGTGATTAGAATATTACTGTTGCGCCGTCCACCTTCCGTTCTGGGTAGTGTCGTTGACTGCAGGCTAGAAGGTCGTGGGTCAGTTTCTATCAGACTCATCTTGTTTTCTGGAATTTTCCCCTCATGGGTTCCCCAACGTGTTACATTTGCTCTGTTACCACATATTGAAGAAAAAGAAGATACACCCGAAAGTGTGGATAGGACCCAGAGAAGTACAGTCCTTAACCACCATGACAAACCAGCAGGGAGCAATACTGCACCACTCTTGGAAGCCGTAGGGCATTTCATTAACGCGTGAAGGGATATAAGTGCTCCCTGGCAGATGCCATTTTGTAATGGCCGTTGGATGTGACACGGCAGATTATCCATTGGAGCGATCCCATGGGTGTACCAGCCCATATTTCATGACTGCAGAGCCCACTGGCAAAAAACGCTACTGTCAAGCAGCTGCCGTATGCATCCCGTAAACTTACTCGTTGCTGTTCCGCTGACAGGTAATGAAAGTGCAACTCCAGTCACGTCCAAACTTTCGCCTTTAGGTCTTACGTGCTCTTTCAAGAGAACCCCAGGTCACACTTTTTCCCGTTGCCAACAGGATTTCCCCTGCGGTCAGTGAGTCCTTCCTCACCATCACTAGACTTTCCACAAGAGTTGGCCAAAAGGCAGACAAGGAAAAGATGCACCTGAAGGCGCAGGTAGGACCCAGAGAAGTACTGTCCTCAACCACGAACAAAAACTAGCGTTACGTTTGCTACGGGCTCAGTTGGAAAGACTGTAACCACATATTCTAATTCAATTAACTGAATGAATTCGTCTCAAGAGTGTTGCTCTAGTGTTGGTTTTGCCAGCACCACAGGTATGTTTGTTTGTTTCTGTGTTTGTAATGGGCACAAAGGAACTTCCAACGGTCATCATTAATACTGTACATAAACCTCATGCAAGGTTATAAAACACGTTACACACCTTATTTCAAGTCCATCGAATCCTGACATTTGGAAAGAGTGGGGGTTAGTTGCCGCCAAGGACATTGACAAACAAAGCACACGACAAGACACGATGCATTTCGACCTCTTGGGTCTTTTTCAAGCAAAAAAAAATAATAATAAATTAATAAAATAGATCACATTTAACATTTAGGACAGTACAAACAAAGAACGAAGAGAGACTTATCTGATGTCCATGTGGTGTGCTGTGAAGAATCCTGACATTTGGTTAAAACAAATCAACATCGACAAATTTCTGTATCACATCATTTGCATCATCTATTATATTATAGCATTAGCCCCCTGTTAGTTGACATATGGGGCCTATTTTGTTTGGTAGTTTGTATAATTTATGTCTGTCAAAGAGACATATTTCTCTCTTTTATATCTATAGTCCAGCTCTTTCAAAAAGATGTTTAGGCTAGGTTTTCGCTTTGATAATTCTACATCTATAAATGAAATATTTCCCATTGGAATAATAAGACCTTACGTGCCATTGTTTTTTTTGTGTTTTTTTTTTTCGTTTTGTTTTCTTTTCTTTTTTTAAATCGGAGCCAGAAGATATAATCTCAACATTTATGGAACAATCTGTCACAGTGTGAACAGTTCACTTTAAAAAGAAAAGCATTGAAACCCTTCCCGGAAAGTACGTGTAAACTCACGATCCCCCAGGAAGGTATTAAGTGAATCTTTCTCTCTGTTACAAAAAAAAAAATGCATTTTGTCGATTTCAATAACTTTAATACATCTCTAGAATGCTCTTTGTTATTAGAATGTTATCACATGTTTTCAACTGGAACCATTTTAGTTCTGTTTCCTAATTTTCTTAATCCTTGTAACCACCACTTCTACCCAGTCAATAGGTATATTATGACGTTGGTCTCATGTGACAAATGTGTTAATGTTGAAAACGTCATTGGCTTCCATCGTGATATCACAATTAAAGTGTATTGCTGAGGTGTCTTATCTTTCGTCCCTGGTCGTTGTCTGAATCCAGATGATGAAAGGAAGCATAAAATACAGCCCTTTGTTGCAGTCTCAGACCAGAATGGATCTCTGTGGCAGCACCTGCATCAACTCATCCTCATTAGTCAGCATTAAAGAAGGAAACCCCCCCCCCCCCCCCCCCCCCCCTCCCGTGGTCATGGTCATCCCACCTCCCACGATGACCTCAGTGTCGAGTTCCTCTCCACGTCATATACGCGGCGAGTTCGTGCCGAGGTCACCTGTATCAACGGGTTCATGAGGACGGTTGAGAGACGGACTTCAAAGCGCCGCACGGAAAAGGACGCTCATCACTTTCGCTGGCTCTGCGACTAGCAATTGTTTACGTCAGTGGGGGGCTAGCAGATGGCGTTCTCTGTGTGTTGGATCAGAAACAGGCACCATTCAACACCTCTGCAGTGATTCAGTATCAGATGACGTTCTCTGTGTGCTGGATCAGACACAGGCTTCATTAAACAACACTGCAGTGACTCAGTATCAGATGACGTTCTGTGTGTGTGTTGGATCAAACACAGGCTTCATAAACAACACTGCAGTGACTCAGTATCAGATGACGTTCTCTGTGTGTTGGATCAGACACAGGCTTCATTAAACAACACTGCAGTGACTCAGTATCAGATGACGTTCTCTGTGTGTTGGATCAGACACAGGCTTCATTAAACAACACTGCAGTGACTCAGTACCAGATGACGTTCTCTGTGTGTTGGATCAGACACAGGCTTCATTAAACAACACTGCAGTGATTCAGTATCAGATGACGTTCTCTGTGTGTTGGATCAGAAACAGGCTTCATTAAACACCTCTGCAGTGACTCAGTATCAGATGACGTTCTCTGTGTGTTGGATCAGAAACAGGCTTCATTAAACAACACTGCAATGACTCAGTATCAGATGACGTTCTCTGTGTGCTGGATCAGACACAGGCTTCATTAAACAACACTGCAGTGACTCGGTATCAGATGACGTTCTCTGTGTGTTGGATCAGACACAGGCTTCATTAAACACCTCTGCAGTGACTCGGTATCAGATGACGTTATCTGTGTGTTGGATCAGAAACAGCCTTCATTAAACAACACTGCAGTGACTCAGTATCAGATGACGTTCTCTGTGTGTTGGATCAGACACAGGCTTCATTAAACAACACTGCAGTGACTCAGTATCAGATGACGTTCTCTGTGTGTTGGATCAGAAACAGGTTTCATTAAACACCTCCGCAGTGACTCAGTATCAGATGACGTTCTCTGTTGGATCAGAAACAGGCTTCATTAAACAACACTGCAATGACTCAGTATCAGATGACGTTCTCTGTGTATTGGATCAGACACAGGCTTCATTAAACACCTCTGCAGTGACTCAGTATCAGATGACGTTCTCTGTATGTTGGATCAGAAACAGGCTTCATTAAACAGCACTGCAGTGACTCAGTATCAGATGACGTTCTCTGTGTGTGTTGGATCAGACACAGGCTTCATTAAACAGCACTGCAGTGACTCAGTATCAGATGACGTTCTCTGTGTGTGTTGGATCAGAAACAGGCTTCATTAAACAACACTGCAGTGACTCAGTATCAGATGACGTTCTCTGTGTGCTGGATCAGACACAGGCTTCATTAAACAGCACTGCAGTGACTCAGTATCAGATGACGTTCTCTGTGTGTTGGATCAGACACAGGCTTCATTAAACAATACTGCAATGACTCAGTATCAGATGACGTTCTCTGTGTGTTGGATCAGACACAGGCTTCATTAAACACTCTGCAGTGACTCGGTATCAGATGACGTTATCTGTGTGTTGGATCAGAAACAGCCTTCATTAAACAACACTGCAGTGACTCAGTATCAGATGACGTTCTCTGTGTGCTGGATCAGACACAGGCTTCATTAAACAGCACTGCAGTGACTCAGTATCAGATGACGTTCTCTGTGTGTTGGATCAGAAACAGGCTCATTAAACAACACTGCAGTGACTCAGTATCAGATGACGTTCTCTGTGTGCTGGATCAGACACAGGCTTCATTAAACAGCACTGCAGTGACTCAGTATCAGATGACGTTATCTGTGTGTTGGATCAGACACAGGCTTCATTAAACAACACTGCAATGACTCAGTATCAGATGACGTTCTCTGTGTGTTGGATCAGACACAGGCTTCATTAAACAGCACTGCAGTGACTCGGTATCAGATGACGTTCTCTGTGTGTTGGATCAGAAACAGCCTTCATTAAACAACACTGCAGTGACTCAGTATCAGATGACGTTCTCTGTGTGCTGGATCAGACACAGGCTTCATTAAACAGCACTGCAGTGACTCGGTATCAGATGACGTTATCTGTGTGTTGGATCAGAAACAGCCTTCATTAAACAACACTGCAGTGACTCAGTATCAGATGACGTTCTCTGTGTGCTGGATCAGACACAGGCTTCATTAAACAGCACTGCAGTGACTCAGTATCAGATGACGTTCTCTGTGTGTTGGATCAGAAACAGGCTTCATTTAACAACACTGCAGTGACTCAGTATCAGGTGACGTTCTCTGTGTGCTGGATCAGAAACAGGCTTCATTTAACAACACTGCAGTGACTCAGTATCAGATGACGTTCTCTGTGTGCTGGATCAGAAACAGGCTTCATTTAACAACACTGCAGTGACTCAGTATCAGATGACGTTTTCTGTGCGTTGGATCAGACACAGGTACCATTAAACACCTCTGCAGTGACTCAGTTTCAGTGCAGCGTCTTCTGTGGTGGGTTGCCTCATGAAGATTTGACTTTGATGGCTCCATGCAATGTGCCTGTGCCACGGCTGAGACGGAACAAGCCGGGTGTGGCTATGGATGAGAGACGGGGTGAACGGCTTTGGGGATAAGGGCTCAAATGTGACAGGGAAGATGAGACAGAAAAAATGTGACGATGATGATGATGATGATGATGATGATGATGATAATGATAATAATAATAATAAAAAGTAGTGATAATAATGATACTACTACTACTACTACTACTACTACTACTACAGCCAAAAATAATCATCATAATAAGAATGATGACAACAATAAATAATAACGATAAACATCATCATCAACATCATCATCATCATCATCACCACCACCACCACCACCATCATCATGATAATGATGATGATAATAATGATTATAATAATAATGATAGTAACAGTAATAATCATAATCACAATACCTATATTGCTGTTGTGTAGGGTACATGCAGACACCAGGGCTAGATGGATCCATTCCATGTCAGCCACGTGTGCAAAGCTGCATCGCTCTTACCAGACCACCAGATCACGTGATCCTCCTGAGCACGATCACCTGGAAGACAGCTGGCACACCGTACTTATTTATATTCCCGGGTGCGTGTGACTCACGGCGTGATTCTGTCCTCCAAAACCGTATTTCCCCTCTGTTCCTGTTCCCTGATGACTTCGGTAATGGAGCAAGGCAAGCACCTCATCTGTCCTTTTTCTTTGACTCTGTGTCTGACGGTTCAGTGCACACACACTTCAGACTTCGCTTTTCTTTCCACGCTCACCACTTGAAGCCTCACCGACTGCCAGGACGCGCAGTGTCTGGAACTGTTCAGAGTCAGTGTGGCCGGACCTGACTGACCATTTTCCTGCCTGTGATCTGATCTCTCTGTGCGCAGAGCACGAAGATGAGGCCGACTGTCCCTACACCACCGACACCTGTGGGCCAGGGAAGGTAACTCTGAATAGCGCTCTGCTCCATACAGTCTTACCGAACGGTGGAATGAACTACTCACAATTACCAATTGTTTCGTTTGCATGTTTCTCTGAGTTCACTTTTTGTTCAATGACTGTCTAGTGTTCTTACATATGTATGCTTGACGCAGTTCTAGCCTCCCAAAAGTGGTATAATTATAGATGCTATTCCTTTTACTACTGCTGCTGCTGTTATTATTATTATTATTATCATTATTATTATTATTGTTATATTATTATTATTATCAATCTTATATATAATGTTATGGCTTCATTATTATTATTATTGTAACTGATTATTATTATTAATATTATTATTATTAATATATACGCAAAGACTTTAACAGCATTTACCAATTCACGTGGCAGCACGCGCACACACACACACACACACACACACACACACACACACACACACACACATACACACACACGATCTATCTATCTATCTATCTATCTATCTATCTATCTAATGATGAGTGTGTGGGCCATTGTACGAATGACACGTCTGTATGTTTAAGGGAATGTAAAGAAACTCCTCTGGTTAACAAAACACATTTCAAGATTAAATGCGACATATTTCGACCTCCTAGGTCTTCTTCAAGCAAGACACACAACACCCAGGACAATGAAAGCGAAGAATGATCAGTCGCTTCCCTTCTCAAGTTCGGCGCAAGATGGGAGTTGGCAGTGGGGGAGGAGACAGTGCGAGGTTAATAGTGGTAAATAATAATAATAATAATAATAGTAATAATAATAATAATAATAACATAATAATGATAAGAATAATAATAATAATGATAATGATAATAATAAATAATAATAATAATAATAATAATAATAATGATAGCAACAATAATAGTAATAATGATAATGATGTTATAATGAAGATGATAGCAATTTATAAGAATTGGAAATTATAATAGTTATCATAAGAGTGATAATGATGACAATATTGGCACTTGTTACCTTATTTAGTATTAACATAACTACTATTGTCATCATTATTACTGTTATGATTGCTTTAATTATTATCACTGTTACCATTTTTGTTTTTTACTATTATCATCATTATAACTGTTGTCACAACTTTATAACTGTAACAACTATAATATTTACAAATATTATTAATCATACCATCAGACATTACAATATGTCTCATATTCCATATCGCTTTTCCAGCCTTCTGTATCAGTACTATCATTATCATAGGGCTATAATCATAGTCATTATCATGATAATAAGTGAGCAAACGTGCGCGCGCGCGCGTGTGTGTGAGTGTGTGAGTGTGTGTGTGTGTGTGTGTGTGTGTGTGTGTGTGTGTGTGTGTGTGTGTGTGTGTGTGTGTGTGTGTGTGTGTGTTCTGCGTGTGTGTGTGTGTGTGTGTTGTGTTGTGTGTGTTGAACATTGTAAGCTCTTTTTCATTGCTTAATTCTCACTGGTATTCGCAGGCAATGGCTTACTTTTGACATCATGACCGTGAATGATTGCGTGTGACATCTTCTAGTTCATAGTTATCTTTGTCATCGCTTCCATCTCTCTCTCTCTCTCTCTCTCTCTCTCTCTCTCTCTCTCTCTCTCTCTCTCTCTCTCTCTCTCTCTCTCTCTCTCCCCTTTCCCCCCTCCGCCCTTACGCCCCTGCACACACACACATACGTACACACACGCGCGCTCGTGCACGCGAACGATAGATAGATAGATAGATAGATAGATAGATAGATTGATAGATTGGTATATAGATAGATAGATACTGACACTGACACTGAAAAAAAGTTTAATGCCATTGACTATACAATCCTATTGGCATGGGGGGAAATAAACATTTCGCCATTATTTCAGCGACAACAGGGAAAAATACAACAAAGTGTGTAGGAAACAGTACTGGTTCATTTAGGATTTAACACGCAACATTTAGAAATTGAGAAATATTTTTTCAAAGCAATCACACGTCATAATGAAAAACAAAATTTACAAATATGCATATACGAAATACATAGACACTCACACATATCATACGCTCACTGTCCCACGTGTACACACACCCCTTCATACACACATACACACATCTGCTTGCACATGCGTACACATACACACAAGGGCATCAGCGTGCGCACGAACTGATCGTGCCACATTCAGCGATACATCACAAACTGAATAGGAATTGTATTAGGAAAATCGATCATTCAACAGAAACATCAAAGAAATCATAATAATTGTGTGTTTTACCGGTTATTTTGCTAAAAAGGATAACTTTTGTTTTTGTTGTTGTTGTTTGTTGTTTGTTTTGTTAGTCTAAATTTCTAGGATTAAGTTTTTATTCCGACGGTCCCAAGCAAGGGAAACGAACCTTGCGAGTGATCGTATGTTTTTTTTTTCGTCGTCATTTGTGGAGAGTATGCTGACAATGTCCAAATTCTTGGAAGAGTCCATATTGAGAACCGAACATTTCTTCCTGATGTCTTCGTAAAATTTACAATGGAATAGAAAATGTGTCTCATCTTCAGTTGATGCACCGCACATAGGACAAGGGGAATCAGATGCACCAGCTAAGAACCATCTTACATTGGCACGTAAACCTAATGTTCTTGTTCTAAATCGAGCGAAAATGGATCTGTGCCATTATTGTTTACAACTCTGATATAATTTTCCGTTTGAAAAACATTCTTAAAAGAAAAGAACCATGTATACTTGTCCGATTCTTCCAAATGAGAATGCCAGTCTTGTTTATAAGACGAGATTAACCGATCTTTAAATTCGGACAAAAACACTTGTTCATGTCCAACATCTTGACACATCCAAACAATCCCAAACCCATGAGTAGCTAACACGTTCTTTACAGAATATGCCCAATTTTGCTTTCCATTTTCCATCTGAATCAACATCATTTCATAAGCTTGTTTGCACAATCTTTTTATTGGGAGTTGTAGTAATCTAAGCAAATATCTAATACATTTTATGTAGGTTCTAACATATAGGGGGTACCGACCAGTTTCTCCATATAACAATTTATTTGGCGAATGCAATGGTACCGATAGAAAACGTTTGATTGCATATGTATGAACTTCTCCATTTTCACCGTTGTTGAATAAACCCCATACTTCAGCACCATACGTTAACATTGGCTCAATCTGAGAGTCAAAGAGTTTCCAAAAAAAAGAGAGAATCAATACAATTTAATTTTTTTTTTAGGATCTTAAGATTTCTATCGTGCCTTTTTTCCCTTTTCTATAGGTTTCAACCCATGTCTTTTGTAAGCTCAACTTTGTGGTGAAGAAAAGACCAAGATATTTATATGAATTTGATACACTAATCTCATCGTTTCCATAAAACCACTTTTCGTGGGCTGAAAGATGACCCCCTTTCCGAAAACGATAACATTTTTTTTTGTGTCCAGATTTACTGTAAGCTCTAATCTATCAGCTTCCTCTTTCAGTGCATTTAATTGATTTTGTAGTCCCACTGTACTATCTGCTAAAAGAATAACATCGTCCGCAAACAACATCAGAAATACATCATTAGCACCTGGGATTAACTGAACACCATGTTTTCCCTTTTTAACTACTTCCGTAGCCAGTTCATTGATAAAAAATGAGAACAGCAGGGGACTTAGCAGGCATCCTTGTTTAACTCCACGTGGGCATTCAAATAAGTCAGAATACATACCTTTATCTCGGACGTAAGCAAGCACCGAGTTGTATACACTTCTAAGGGCCCTATACACTTTACCATTTACACCTTCTTTGCGCAATGTGGTCCACAGCAAGTTTCTATTAACAGATCAAACGCTTTACGGAAATCTATAAATGCTATATACAATTTGCTGTTTCTGAGAAGATATTTTTGAACCAGAGAAAATAACGTAAAAATATGATCAATCGTGCTATAGCCTGATCTAAATCCCGCTTGTTCCTCAATTATTTTTTCTTCTGTTTCTGCCCATTTAATTAATCGTCTGTTTAGAATATTTGTATGAACTTTTTCCCAATATACTGGTAAGGGCAATACCTCTGTAATTGTCTGGATTATTGATGTCGCCTTTTTTGTGCAATGGAATTATAATAGATTGAGCCCAGTCTAGCGGGAAGGTTCCTTCATCAAATAACTTGTTGAACAAAACTCTCAGAAATTCTACTATAAGTGTATTAGAATGTTTTAGCATTTCCCCTAAGATCATGTCTGGACCTGCACTTTTCCTAGACCTTAACTTTTTTTATACTGTTAACAATCTCCTTTCTAGATATTGGATCATTAAATAACGGTTCTTCAAAGTCATTAGCTTCTAAATCAACGCTTCCATTGTTTTCAATTATATTCTCAGGGTAATTAAAAATATTGCGGAAATGCTCAAACCACTGCTCTATAGTTATATCGCTATAAGTCATCCTTTTTCTGTTAATTGTTCTAATTGTTGCCCAAAATAAGTTTGAATCACTAATAGAGTCTTTTAGTTTTTAATCTTTGTTTGCTCAAATTCACGTTTCTTCTGTCGCTTCAAATTAACATAATCTGATCGCTCACTCGTATTTTTTCTTTCAGTTCTTCTTTTTTTTTTCTTTTGCTTTGTTCCTTTGGAAAGTTTTGAGTAGCTTCTTCACCTCTTTCTTCTTCTGGTCACATTCATAATCAAACCACTCATCCTGATTTTTCTTTCTTTTACCAACCATTCTCACCATGCATGCAGCAGCACTATACATTGCTTGAACAAAAATATTCACACATCTGTTGACATCCACATTTATCAACTGGTAGGCATTTTCAAGCTGTTCTTTAAAGTTATTGGAATTCAGCTCATTTTCAAAATTCACAGCATTCTCCTCTGACCAAAGAGATTTTTCTTCAACAACAGGTTCTTGAGCTTGGGTATTTTTGGTCATTCCGTTTTGCCATATCATTTCTATTGGTAAATGCCAGGATTCAAGACAATCACCAACAATCATATTGCAATTTGGGGAAAAACATTCTGGAACAAGAAAAATCAATCAATAACTACATCCTTGTGGTGAAACAAATGTATACTCTCCATCTCTGTCTCCATTGCAATATCCATTCAAAATGTCAAGATCAAACAAAAAACAAAGGTCCAACAAAGATCTTCCAAAATTGTTTACATTTTCATCTTTTTTGAATTTCTACGGAAACTGTCTTCTAAATGGTCATCATAAAACCCCACTAAAAGATTCAAAGTTTACCATATCTTCGCATTTCGACTGGCTAGCGCCAGTCCTGGCATTCAAATCTCCACAAATCATGACTCGACAGTCAACATCACCCACTGCTCGTAGTAAACTTTCTTCCAATATAACTACTCCATCTTTCAGATTGGTGTTATTGTACAGAGGATCACCTTCAGGTACAATATAACAACACTACTAAGACTACATCTTTGTCAGTACCAAGCACACCTTTATTCAGCTTAATAGCTATAGCATTTGCACAGTCTAATCTTATTTCTTCTACAGACTGTTCTAGACACTTTCTAACCAGCAACAGTACACCACCAGAGTTTCTCCCAAAGTGTGACAGTTTCTGAGCTGGAGCGACAAATTAAGAAAATCATTAAACACACATGAAGGATCAAATGACTTGTCCACAAATGTTTCTGTAAGGCATACGAAATCAAATGAATTAACATAATCAATGAATGACGAATTATCTAATTTGTTATACAAGTTCTCAACATTATAGTTAAGAAAGGACCAGGACGTTGAATGATCGAAACTTGTCCTATTTGGATTTCTTGTTGCGTAGTGGCCTGTGGCCAACACTGTTACTATGTTGGTTACCAAGGTACCCACGAAGACCGCTCTGTCTGCTTGCCGATCCTCGTCTACCACCACGCACATCACTGGGGTTGCCGGTTGTGTCGTGACGTGGGGAATCCCCGCTGCTCCTCTCCGCTCCGGAGGTCGGCTTACCCAACACGAGAGTTGCCGGGCTTGCCCGTGACGCTCGTCTCGGTCTCGTTGAGTGGGCGTCCCGTCACCACGTCTGTATTCCCGCAAGGCGTGGCCAATCAGCGAGTCACCTTCCACATGTAGGGAACCTCTCCCCACACCGTCACTGCCGCTGTCAGCTGGCTGGTGGAGGGAGGAGGAAGCACGAATATCCGTGCAGAGACAACTTCACCTCCACCACCCACATCCTCGTCTCGCTGCACTGCATACTGGGTCAGCGGGTCGCCGCACGTGGTCTCAGCACCGTGGCAGAACATGTCGCACCGGTCACCAGCATCGCTCAGTCGGCCGTGACCCGATGACGTCACGCTCCCTCTGCCGTGCAGTCGGTCAGCTGATGACACAGCCGTGTTGTCAGTGTCGCCCGCCGTTGTCACTTCCGTTGCCGTCATCTTTGTAGATATGTGTTGATCTAGTCTGGCTGGTCCCATTACCATCTCCCCGTTTCTAAAGAAGGCCCTCTTCCCCTCCCTACGTGCTTGTGATCACAATTTTAGCTTGCTGTCGTGTCAGATCGTTGGCAACACCTATGCTTTTTTGTTTTAGTTTATCACGCAGATCTCTATTTGTTAATATCGTCATTTTATCCTTCCATCGCGTGAAACGTGCAATCATTGGTCTAGGTTGCCCCTCTACTGCCCGCCCCACTCTGTGTGCCCGTACAAAATCTTCATTTGTCCCATGTTCGAGAGCCGTCAATCTTGTTGAGAGAATCAACCACTGCTGTTACACTCATGTCAAAAGTTTCCCTGTCGCGTAGCTGAGGAATGCCAAAAAATCTCAGATTGTCCCGTCGCGAGAAACCTTCCAGTTTATCAATCTCCGATCTAACACGTCCCAAATCTTCTTGTAACTCCTGTACTGTTGTTTTCAGCTGGTCAGTTTCTGTTCTCCCCTAGTCACTTCCTCGTGTAGCACTGCCACACTGTCTGACAGGTCTTGTTGATCTTTTTCTAACTTGTCACACCTATCATCTATCTATCCATTTGCATCTTTCATTTATTTCACTCAGTTCGTTTTTAATCCAGTTTAAATCTTCCCTGATCAGTTGGGTATGCAAACCCATCTGTTGGTGTATTGCAGAAGTTATCCTAGATAACTCGTCAGTGTCACATGGTAGGCTAGCTTTTCCGTTTATACCCTCACCTTTACCAGTATGATCAGGAGAAGGGTTGGGGCCAGGGTTTTCCTCAATGTCACCACTGAGACGCAGTCGCCACATGAAAAACAGTTTGTTCACAACACAGCCGATAGATAGATAGATAGATAGATAGATAGATAGATAATCAGAGAGAGAGAGAGAGAGAGAGAGAGAGAGAGAGAGATGCGCACACATGCAGCCATACACCCATGCATGCATGCATGTTTTTGTTTTCAAGTTAGTTCCACGTCGTCCTTTCTGTCCTTGTCTGCAGATAGATGCTGGGGAAGGTGCTACATGCACATCGATCAACGGGGCGATCCAGTCTCCCACATGGACGCTGAAAAAGAGTGCCAGACCCGCGGAGCTTCTCTGGTCAGATTGGAAACAGCTCAGGAGCAAAGGACCTTTCAGGACCTCAGGAAATATGGCGTTGTTGATTCGCTGTGGGTCGGTTTGACCACAGCTAGACTGGACACTGTCAAATCGGCTTTGAACGACATGTAACAGTTACTTTCGTTTATCGACGTCCTATGGTTCCTTGTGTGCGTGTGTGTGTGTGTGTGTGTGTGTGTGTGTGTGTGTGTGTGTGCGTGCGTGCGTGTGTGTGTGTGTGTGTGTGTGTGTTGTGTTCTTCGTCGTCGTCGTCTTCTTCGTCTTCTTCTTCTTCTTCTTCTTCTTCTTTCTTCTTCTTTTTTACATTGTTTTATTTTTCTTTTCATCGAAGTTTTCTGATTTTAACAACATAAGCATGTGCACTGTTTGTTGTGGCAACGTGATTTTTAAAAGATGTGGGTGGGTGAGGGCAGGGATGTGGGGTGATAGTTTACGCTTGTTGAGGAGTTTGCTGTTTTTGTTTTTTTTTTTTTTTTGTTGTTTTCTAAGACATTTATTTCGTTTTGTTTTTTTTTAATATGAATATATCATCGGCAAATATTCTTTTTACAAATTTGAAATAGGCGAAATCGCTTCCATATCCAACTCCACGAAACAAGGAGCACAGTACATATTTTAACAATCGAACTAATGTAATTCCTGTTGTTCTTCTGCTCACCCTCCTCAAACGCTTTAAGAAGACATTCATAATAATTTACTTCATTTCTGTTCATTTTCCCGTTGCCAAAGTGCTTCCCCTGTTCCATCCTTGCCCGCCCTCTCTCTCCCACTCGCCACCTATTTTCCCGTTTCATTATCAACACACCCTATCCCAGACTGCATCACCCTGACTACGCACTCTTCTCTCTCTCTCTCTCTCTCTCTCTCTCTCTCTCTCTCTCTCAAATGGAAGGAAAAGAAAAGTATAACTGGTTTCTTGAATTCAATAGTCATTTGCAGCAGGAAAGGTATCTGTCTGTTATAACATATAAATGGCATAGAGACATGTTCGCCAGATTTAGAACTAGAACTTTGGGTCTGAATGCAAACAAAATCTGGTTTCTTCCCACGATCAGAAAATGAGAATGTATGCAAAGTCTGCACAATGAATGCTATTGAAGATGAATACCATTTTTTGTTCAAATGCACAGCTTATGACGATGTTTGCAAAAAGTGTAAACTTTTTCAGACCACTGTTGCGAACAGACAGAGAGTAAGTGAGATTTTATCTCTTGACAACGAGGACCACATAAGATCTTTAGCTATGTTTATCGCTGAATCCTACAAAATCAGACAATGTAACTTTCAGTCTGAAAACAATACTTTTCGTGCAAGTATTACTGATGGGTTTCTCGGTAACCCCTATGGACTTTAATTTGTGAACTGATATGATTTTTGCTGCTCAAGAGTTCTCTAGCTTGACCTAGGTTGAGGACAGTGAGCATATGTTCCTATTTTATTATTTTGCTTGTTCACTCTATTATGAAGGAGTGTTTACTTGGTTTACTAGCTTGTCCTTCACAGCCATTTATGAAATTGCTCATAGATTTATTTGAGACTGTGTTTCTACCCCATGACATAAAGGCTATTAGCTGTTGTCATTAAAGGTTGTCATTGTCATTCTCTCTCTCTCTCTCTCTCTCTCTCTCTCTCTCTCTCTCTCTCTCTCTCTCTCTCTCTCTCTCTCTCTCTCTCTGACTTCCCTCGCCAGGATTCTAACAAAACGTTCTCTTCACAGCAAGTGAAAATGCAGGCTTCTCTTGTTGAAGGCAAACTGTTTACTGTTAGTAGCTGAAGGATTCGCATCAGTTCTTAAGAGGATGTTGTACTCGTAACACAACACGTAATACGGTTCCCGTGCAAATTGAAGGCAAATGAACTCCTATTGTGGCTGTCTTCTGATTTCAGTAAGTAGTAGGATACTTTAGAGGCTCTTCCACTCTTCCTGGCAATGTCATATGCTTACCCGTTTGGGGAGGTCTGCTGTTCACTCCCAGTTACTCCATCTTGAAAACAGTGCCTCCAAGCTCATGGCTGTACCGGATGATGATTGTGGCCTCCTGTCATAGACACTGTCGTTCCGGGAGCTTCTGTAGAGCAGTGACTCCTCTGGCGATACATGTACCGGATGATGATTGTGGCCTCCTGTCATAGACACCATCGTTCCCGAGCTTCTGTAGAGCAGTGACTCCTCTGGCGATACATGTACCGGATGGTGATTGTGGCCTCCTGTCATAGACACCATCGTTCCCGGAGCTTCTGTAGACCAGTGACTCCTCTGGCGATACATGGAAATGCAAACCGTAGTCTGGTCTCCTCCTCATGTTCATAGTTGTGCCTCTGAGGTTAGTGGTGTTTTGCGTGAACTCAAAACACAAGTTTCACAGTTTGTTTTTTTTTTTTTTTTCTGCCACAATGAGCATGCATGCCATTTGGCTTTCCCTGATGTGCTAGAGGAGTATTCATTGGCAGGGACCTAAGGATGAAGCAGATACAGGAACGGCCATACGCCAGGCTTTATTTCTGCTGAGACTTCAAACACCTGGAATTAAAGTGTCATGATATATCAGCGAGTTGTATTTTGACGGAAAGAGATTCTTCAAAGGAAAACAGGGAGACCTGAAGGGCTGAAGACTGTGACAGAAACAACAGTCAGTCAGAACAGGCATCACTGAACACTGCTGACTCATGACCAACGGACGATGACTCTCTCTGTAGATACCTGGTGCCGGGGCTGAGGCAGAACAGGCTGCAGTGTGACAATGTTTGACACTGAGCCAGGGTGAATAGCATGAAGATAATGCCACTCCAGTGGCATTGGTGATCGGAGCAGAGAGAGAGAGAGCGAGAGAGAGAGAGAGGGGGTATGAAAATCATTCGTCTCCATTTTCTCCTGTCAAGATTGTCACACAATGCTAACAGTGATGTGGGGAAGTTGTTCAGCCTGATACGAAGTCTTCAGAAACCCAAGGGCACCAATCGGTTGCCTCTCTTCGTTTGACTTTGTATGAAACAGAACAATGGTCAGCAACTCGACATGACGCTGTCAGACGGACACAGTACACACCCAGTGACAGTGCTTGATAAAGAAAACTGCTTGATCCTAAGTGCTAGCAAGGCAAGTGGGTAAAGGTATGGAACGTTACTTAAACGTGATTCAACAGAAACTGCTCGAAAACCTTCCAAACACACTGGTAACAAGCACACAGTGTGATTACTACATCTGGCTACCTCATCTGGATAGAAAACGTTAGCAGAGTGAAATATTTTCTTTATGTTAGAGGGGAGGAGGGAAAGGGGGAAGGGGAGGGGTAACACGAATTAAACATGATCAATGGAATATGAATTACAAAGGAAAATGCCAAGTGTAGACGACACAGACCCATGGAGACGAGCTTTATGCTCCCTGTCTGCAGTGGAAAGAAACCTGCTCCAGCTGTAGCTGCAAAGTTAGGCGGCTGCAGGCGGAAATCTGAACCAATGTGAAAAGTTCTTGATGAAGCTCCGCCTAAAAACGTTGACAAACGAATCACAACACACGACGCGACGCGTTTCGACCTCCAATGTCTTCTTCAGGCATGGTACACACAACACACAGGACAACAAAAATGAACGACCAATCAGTTGACTCAACGCCCATCTCTTGAGCCGAATTGAATGAAGATAAGGGATTGTTTGTTCATTTTCGTTGTCCCGAGTGTTGCGTCTTTTGTCTGAAGAAGACCTAGGAGGTCGAAACGCGCTGTGTTTTGTCTTGTAATTTTTGTCTTGTAATTTGTTTGTAAACGTTTTTCAGCGGGGCTTTATCTATACGTTTTCAAATCTGCTCCAGCTCTGTTCACAACGGCAGTCTTCATCAGCGTCCATTGTTACTGTTGCGAGGCTGCTCTGGGACTACAGCAGGAGATGATCTTTGTCAACGATGCTCAATGTCATGCACTGAAATCCTCGTGTCCATGATGTATGTGCAAAAGTACCTGTTCTGGTCTCTTTCGTTGTGAAAGGTGCGTATGACTGTCTGGCAGTAAAACTTCCATGCCTTTCATTTTTTTTTAAAGTATGTTAAAGATATTTCTAACACCCACCCTCTCTCTCTCTCTCTCTCTCTCTCCCCCCCCCCCCTCTCTCTCTCTCTCTCTCTCTCTCTCTCTCTCTCTCTCTTCTTCTTCTTCTTCTTCTTCTTCTCTCCCCCATGTGCCTTTAGGGCACAGGGTGTCGGTGTGTGTACAGAATCTTTTGACAACATTCCTGCATTGTTTGCTATGTTGCTATCAACTGTTTGAGCATGTGTCGAGGTTTCAGCGACTGAACACCCGTGGCAGAAATCAGAAAACAAAGAAAAGGGAAATTAAAAGGCATAGCATCTAGAGAAAAATTAGGAAATTAGGAGAGAGAGAGAGAGAGAGAGAGAGAGAGAGAGAGAGAGAGAGAGAGAGAGAGTTTGAAACTTTGACACTTTGATATTTCTTTGTCATTACCAAAAGGTCCTATGACAAGGGGGGGGGGGGGGGGGGGGGGGGGTAACAGGGTAATAGCAGATTCCTATTCCTTACATTACAAGCGATATTACATGGTTATTCCCAATGATCAATCAAAGCAAAACAAACAAAACATAGAGAGAAAAAAAAAAGAAGTAAAAACGAATCTTTGGATATCCTCCCAGATACGAGTACCATTTTAACATTACAACAGCAGCAGCAGCAGCAACAACAACAACAACAGCTACGACCACAAAAATGCAATGACGACGACAATAACAACGACAACACAACAACAACGAAAACAGCATACACACACACACACACACACACACACACACACACACACACACACACACACACATTTACACACATACACACGCGCGCGCGCGCGCGCGCGCGCGTACACACACACACTTGCACGTATGCACTTACACAAGCGAGGAAACTGTATTACAGATTGCTTCGACCATCCACTCATTTAAGCGATGACCATACCAATGAACTCCTCCACATGTATTTAGCAGTATTTTTTTTTTTAGTATAGGTAACCTTTTAATAAAATGTTATGAATTGCTTTGTCTGATTTTCATTGCTTCTGTAATGAATTTAGCAACTGTCGTGACTATATACAGTTGTCATTAGGCGATAACAAAGAAGCAACATCTTGCCTTTCACAAACATCCAACGTGAAAAAGAGAACATTTCGCACGCACATCACTGTATGCAGTGCATTCAAACTAGAAGTGCTCTTCATTGTCAATAGTGTATCCACATGAAGGGCATGGCGATTCTGTGGATGTTCCACACTCGAATTTTTGTTTGTTTGTTTTTTGTTTTTTTTTTTTTGTTGCATTGAAACCTACATTTCGTAACTTGAATCTTGCATAGCAATTTCTTTGCCATTTATCTATAATAACATTAAGAAACTTCCTTCCGGATGGAAAATGCTCTTAAAAGAAAAGAACCAATGATACTTTTCTTTGGTTTCCACATTAGGTTGCCAGTTCTGTTTTTAAGAACAAATGAGTCTATCCTTAAGTACTCCTAATGGCTTGATTATATTTCACCATTCACGCCACTTTCCCGAAGAACATCCACAAGACATTGTGATGTATAGAAGCAAAAGCTTTCTTAAAATCTACAAATGCAACATGAAGCTTCGTATTACAGAGTAAGTATTTCTAAATACATGGTCTATGGTGCTATAATTGGGTCTAAAACCTGCTTGTTCCTCAGCTGTCTTTTCTTCATTTTCAGCCCATTTTGTTAATCTTTTATTTAGTCTGTGAGTGTAAACATTACTTAAAATGCTGGTAAGTACTACTCCACGGTAGTTATCTGGATTGTTAGCATCTCCTTTCTTATGTCTTGGTATGATAAACCGATTTAGCCCATTCTAGAGGAAAAGTGGCATTTTCAGAAAGCTGGGTGAATAAATGGACAAGGAAATCGATTACAGCTGAGTTTGCATGCTTTAGCATTTCCGCTATGATTTCGTCTGGTCTTGCGCTTTTTCCTAGTTTTAAATGATTAATAGCAGCAACAACGTCTTCTCTCTGGATATTTAAAAATTGATCAATGTCGTCATCTTCTTCCATGATAATTGCAACTTCTTCTGTAACACTGCTATCAACATTATGGGAAACGCCCTAAAAAGGGTCATACCAATATTGTACTGAGATCTTGTTATGAACAAAACGTTTTTATTATTATTATTATTATTAACAGATCGTATTAATGCCCAAAAATGTCTCCGAATTATCAACAGAATCTCTTAGTTTCTTTAATCTATTGTCTTCAATCTCATAATTCTTTATTTTCCTGAATGCAATATAATATTTTCGAGCGAAAGCGTATTCTTCTCTTTTTTTATTTTTGTCCTTTATTATTTTGCATCTCTGAAATCTTGTCAGTAACCTTTTACCTTCGTGTTTCTTTCGCTTGCAGTCATTATTAAACCAATCGTTACATGTCCTGTCACCTCTACCAATAACTCGAACAATACAAGCAGCTCCACACAAAACACTGACAAATTTATGAAGATTCTCATTCAAATCAATGTGTAATACTTGACAGGCTTTCTGCAAACTCTCTTGAAATTCATCACATTCAAGTTCATTTTTTGTACATATTTGCATTTTCATCTGACCATTTCATTTTTTTCTTCTTCATCTTGCTGTCGTAAATGCTTATCCTCCAAATCACAACAGTCACCTCTCCATATCACCTCAACTGGTAAGTGGCACGAGTAAATACAGTCATTGACTCGTAAATCAAAACTTGATAACAAATCAGTGTGAATCAGAAAATAATCATTACACTGCAACCAGTGGAAGATACAAAAGTAGATTCACCCTCACTATCGCCATTACAAAAAAGTCGTTTAAGATATTCAAATCGAAAATGAAACAAACGTTCAACAATGTTTTACCAAAAATTATTAACGTTTGAATCTTTAGAACGACGTTTACGACTGTCGTCATCTATGTCAACATCCTCTGTACTGCTAACATAGTTTGCCATCATTTCATTTTCAACTTGTTTGTGTCCTGTTCTGCCATTTAAATTACCTGTTACCACAAAATAAAGTTATCCATTTCTTTCTCAAAATACTGCAATAGGGCTTCTTCCATTAGCAGAACACCATCCTTTAATCAATTTGTCATCGTACGTGGGGCCTCCTTCCGAGACAATATAGCAAGTGACTAATGTAACATCTTTGTCGATGCCAAACACATGTTTGTCTATCTTTACAGCAATAACGTTGTCGCAGTCAAGTTTTATTTCCTTTCACATTTGTTTTTTTTTTCTGTAAAGTCTTTCTATCAATAGCAACACATCTCCTGAATTCCTCCCATGATGAGATTTCCTTTTCCTGGCGCATGAAACTTCAAGTAATCAGAACAAGCATCACTAAAATTGCACGATGAATCCAGAAAAACGTTCCGGTAACAAAATCAAATTTATTCACATAGTTCATAAAAGAGAGATCACTCAATTTGCTGAAAAAGTTTTCAACATTACAGTTTAAAAATGTCCGCCGAGTTGAATGGTCGGGCCCGTCCTATGGTTTCCTCGCAGTGCCTGAGCGTAGGCTCCTGTCATTCAGTCCATCGCCCGTCCCCCTACCACGACCCGGAGCTGCAGTCATGCTTGGCGGGTTACCAGGTACGTCTGAATTCCTGCCTGCTTGCACACTGCATGCCCTCCACGTGGTACACGTGCGTCAGTACCACAGTGTCCTCCAGTGACGCAACTTGGGGAGTCATCACTGGTGGTCACTGTTCTGATCCGCCTGGTCTTCGTGAGCTGCGAGGGACGTGTCCACCACTCCTGTCACCATCGTCGTGCTGCAGCTGACTCTGGGTGGGGCCGAGTGCCATGCACAGACGCAGGAGAGGAATGCCTACTGTCAACGCTTTTCTCGCCCTGAGTTGGGGTGTTGTCGTGGTGACTGGTTTCAGTGCGTCGGTCGTTCTCATTCACAACTGTAGTGTTCTGAACATTTGTCCTGCCAGCATTAGGTTTTGCACTTCTGTCAGTTCTGCAGTCCTCCCCACTCCCCACCACCTGGGCACACGTCTGGGGATCTGGGAATCGAGGGCCAATCACTGGCTGACTTTCCTTAAAGAACTCTCTCTTTCCTTCCCGCCTAGCTTGTGCAGCTATTGGGGCTTGCGCTGTGGTAAGGTCCTTAGCCACTCTACCACTCTCTCCCTGCACGTGTCATGTGTTCTTGTTCGTCAACACAGACATGTTGTCTCTCCATCTTCTAAACTTGACTATCATGAGTTTTGTGTGACCCTCACGTGCAAATCCTACCTGGTGAGCTCGCTCTATGTCGTCATCTGTCCATCATCTGTCATCATTAGAACTGTTAAGAACATCGACCACCGCTTTGGCACAGGTTTCATCTGTCATCATTAGAACTGTTAAGAACAGCGACCACTGCTTTGGCACAGGTGCCGAACGTCTTGCTGGCTTGTTTCTGGGGTATCCCTGAAGAAGCGTTCATTGTCACTGCGTGAGAAGTACTCGAGTCTGTCCGGATCTTCTGTTTATTTCTTCATTTTGTTGTTTCACTTGACTCAATTGATCTTCAATTTCACTGAGATCATTCCTGATTACTGTTGTCTGTTGCCGAAACTGTTGTTGTTTGGTTTTCATAATGCTCTCCATCAAGTCTTCTTGTCCTGTTGCAGTATTCGCCATCGCATTTTCTTCTTCCGAGTGCACCTGTCCGTCAGGGTTGGGGCCAGGGTTCGTCTCCACGTCACTGCAAAGCAGCAGCTTACGCAGTGAGAACAGGGCGTGCACGACCCAAAAAGCAAGGACAGGCACTTGCACGTGCGTGTCCAGCTGACATACTGGTGTTGCCAAACATGAAATTGTCAGCACATGACATAGTCTCTTTGATGTTTACCTTTTCTCTAAACCGTTCATAGTCTGTTGGCAGCATCTTGGGCACATTTCTGCACAAAGCGTCAATAAGAGCTATGATCGTCCGGCACTGTAACAATATAACAATAACATCGGTCGAAGTTATCATCGTTTCACTCTCCATGTCACCGCTCTCCTGTTCGAAATCAACATCCTTTTTTTCCAGTGAAGTTTGACCTGGCGTTCAGTCTGCCAGAGTATATGCCCATGGCGGCCCTCCACATCAACAAGTCCACCATGGTCACTAACTTCCATTAACACGATCTTCTTACTGTATCATTACAAAGGATACCAACTTAGAACTGTTTGAATCAACACCAGATAGAGCTACGTTCTTTGCATCAGTTTACAAACGCTGCTGTCCAGACGCCATTACCCGTCATGCCCACACAGAGAGAGAGAGAGAGAGAAATTTCCTCTGCAGTATTTCCATTGAACAACGATTAATAAGTTTATAAGCTGATGACACAAAATTCTTACTTGCAGAAGATAGGAGATCTTTTGAAAACTGTATAGATGTTCTTGATAGGTTTAGTCTGTGTCAGGCCTTCATGTGGAAACAGGAAAAACTAATGTCGGTTGGCTGGGAAGTGAACAAAAATCTGAAATCCGTTATATGGAACATTTAGGTATGGAATGGAATCCATCTAAATTCCGAGTATTAGGACTGTGGTTTACTAATGACCTGAAAGAATGTGTAGATATACATACTACTCGGAAGACTGGCAGATGTCAAACACGTATTCAAAAATATGGGTAAAAAAGACAGTTGACACCTCTCGGTAGGGTAGCAATATTAAAATCTCTTATCCTCTCAAAGTTGACACACCTCTGGTTACTATTACCAAACCCACCAGACATATGTTTTCGAACATGTCAACAGGCTTGTTACAAAGAAGCCAGATAAGATTAATCGAAAAAAACACACATAAAAGTATCAAAGATGGCAGTACTGGTCTTCCTGAACTAAAAATTTTTGTTTTATCTCTGAAGCTGTCCTGGATACGTAATGCTGAAATGTCAACCCATAGATGGCGAAATATTCTGTTGTTTAACTTCCCTAAGTGGTCGCTTATTATGAGAAAAAAAATATGGTCCAGAATTCGTTTCCAAATTCAGTAAGTATAGTCAATTTTGGCTGAAGTTCTTGATGTGTATAATTTTTTTTTTTTTTTTTTTTTTTTTTATTACAAGTGTTCCCCCAAAACTCCACTGAACTTCTTGCCGAACCATTATGCCATAATAAGCGATTTCAAATCGGAAAGAAGTGCATTGTATCGAAAAAAAAAGAAAAAAAAAGTAGCAAAGATATCAACTGTCTTGCCCACTTTTTTATGATAAAGGAAAGTTTTTGCCACATGCATTTTTTAAAGAAAATATAATGTAAATATTGATTTTCTCACTTTTGCTGGCTATAAATCGACTATAATGGACTCTGTAAAAACGTCTGGTATCACTATACTGTTTAATACTGTTTAACAGTTATACCCCTTCGTCTTTTTTTTTTTTTAACAAGTTGCACTAATAGATTTAGAAGTGTAAGATGAGGTGTGTAAATGACCACTTTTTTGTACATTATTAGAGGCCTGATTTCAATATTTTGCCAACATGATGATGTGAAGACACCTTCCTGTTTTTCTTGATAGCATGATTTTTCTTGATACATCCACCGCCCCCCTCTCTCTCTCTCTCTCTCTCTCTCTCTCTCTCTCTCTCTCTCTCTCTCTCTCTCTCTCTCTCTCTCCTGAGATAATGTTTGCATGAATATGTGAATTCACATTGTTCGGGGTGATCTCTTTCTTTATTTATTTATATCTTTATGCACGTACTTGTCTTCCCTGTATTTTTTTCTTTTGGACACACACACACACACACACACACACACACACACACACACACACATGTATATATATATATATATATATATAAATCCAGAGAGAGAGAGAGAGAGAGAGAGGATCTCTCTCTCTCTCTCTCTCTCTCTCTCTCTCTCTCTCTCTCTCTGGGGTGTTGACATTTTTCCTGCAAACTATTTGCAGATACTCGTATTCCTTACGGTGGAAGAATGGTGGTGTAGTTTTCTTTCCTGCCTGACGTTGACATCAATAAAGCCTACGAGGACAGATGTGGCTTCTTGAGTCTGAATTCACCCAGGTTCATTTTAGTCAGCTGTGACCGTCGTATAGATGGCTTCGTATGTGAAACTTCCTTCCCTATCCGATCACCCCATCATCAGCACGCCTGTCATCTTCCCCGTCCCCAACAGCACGACTGTGTCCAGTGCCCATTTTGAACTCTGTCCTCTGCAGCACCTGACTCTCAATCTGTTGGCCTGTGATTCCAAAAGTCGATGCAGGGGGCTGGAGAACACGGAGACATGGCACAGGGCGGCTTGTAGTATGCCCCATGGACGGACACAGCCGTACTTCTACTGTGGCATACCCGGGCAGTTCGTGCCTTACAGTCTGCTGTGCGATTTTCGAAAGGATTGCCTCAACGGACGTGATGAAGACTTTTGTGAGCACGGCGGATGTGACAAAGGCATGATTTACTGCGGAGGGAGACAGGTTCATGTTTTTGTACTCCCAGTTTGTTATAGAACAGGGAGTGCTTTAGAGAACGGGAACGAAGAAATGCTGTCTGTATGTGTGTCTGTGTGTCCGTGGTCAAAATGTGTTCCACTCGCTCCAGACAAAACGACTGGCCCGATATTTCTGAACATTTGTAGGTATGTTCATTATGGGTCAAGGATGATACCCGATGTTTTAGTTTTCCGTTACAGCCGTTACTAACGGCTGTAACGTCCTGTAACGCTTTTTCTTCTTTATGGAATATCTCAGAAAGCACTTGTCCAATCTTTGTGAAAACTAGCAGGTATGTTCATTATGGGTCACGGATGATGTCCGATGTTTTAGTTCACCCCATTATAACCGTTACTAACGGCTGTAACAGCCTGTAACGCTTTTTCTTCTTTATAGAATATATAACAAAAATATTTGGCCGTTCTTTCTGAAAATGTGTAGGTATGTTCATTATGGGTCACTGATGATCCCTGATGTTCTAGTTTACTGTTACTTCCGTTACCAACGGCTGTAACGGCCTGTAACGCTTTTTCTCTTCTCCATGGAATATCTCAGAAAGTACCTGGCCGATCTATGTGAAAATTAGCAGGTATGTTCATTATGGGTCTCAGATGATGCCCGATGTTTTAGTTTACCCCGTTATAGCCGTTACCAACGACTGTAACGGCCGATAACGGTTTTTCTTCTTTATAGAATATCTCAGAAAGCACCTGGCCGATCTTTCTGAAATGTGTAGGTATGTTCATTATGGGTCACAAATAATGCCCAATGTTTTAGTTTACCGTTGTACCGTTACTAACGGCCTGTAACGGTTGATTTTCTTCATGGAATATCTCGGAAAGTACTTGGCTGATCTTTGTGAAAATTAGCAAGTATATTCGTTATGGGTCACGGATGATGCCCGATGTTTTAGTTTACCGTTATACCGTTACTAACGGCTGTAACGGCCTGTGACGGTTTTTTTCGTTTCGTTATGAAATATCTCAGAATGTACGGGGCCGATATTTCTGAAAATTTGTAGGTTTGTTCATTACGGGTCATGGATGATGCCTGATTTTTAAACTTACCGTTATAGCCGTTACTAACGGCCCATAATGGTTTTCTTCTTCATGGAAAATTTTTGAAAGTTCTTGGCCGATCTTTCTGAAAATTTGTAAGTATGTTCATTATAGGTCACAGACGATGGCTGATGTTTTTGTTCTGGCAACATGCGGGGTCTGGGGAGACCAAGCCGTGCACATTGTCGCGCACGCCAGCATGCATTTGTTGGAACGAATGCTTGCTCGGGTCCCATTTGTTTTGCTTGTGACAAAGACTGCTCTCGTCGGTCCCCTATTTCCTCACGTGTTCCTTCGACCCCCTTTTCTGACCCCCCCACCTCTCCCTCGTCCCCTATTTCCTCACGTTTTCCCCCGACCCCCTCCCACTATCGCCCCCCCCCCCCCCCCCCCCCCCCCCCCCCCCCCCCCCCCTTCCCCTTCCCGTCTCTCTTTCCACAGTCTCCTTCATTCTTACTGTTATTCTCCTCTGTGTCTCTTTCTTTTTTCTCTCTCCACAACCTCCTTCACTCTCTCTGTCATTCTCCTCTATGTCTGTTTCTCCTTTCTCTTCACAGTCTGTCACTCTCCTCTATGTCTGTTTCTTCTCCTTTCTCTTCACAGTCTCTGCCACTCTCCTCTAAGTCTCTCTTCTCTCCTCTCTCCCACAGTCTCCTTCACTCTCCTCTATGTCTCCCTCTCCTCTCTCTCTCCACACTCACCTTCACTTTCTCTGCTACATCCATCTTTCCCTCTCTCTGTCACTGTCTGCTTTCTCCCAGTCTTTGTCATTTTCCACACATGTACTTTCTCTGTTGTCTTTCTGGCCTTGCTTCAGTTCTTCATTCTTCTCCTCTGATTCTCATTCTCACACCATTTTTCTCTCACTTCCAGCTGGCATTTTCTCGCTTTCACTCCTCACGCCTTCCTCTCTCTCTTTGTTCCTTTCCTTCCAAAAAACTGATCGATTGTAGTTTGACTCATAACATTGGCCACATGTCTGTTGAGACTCTCTGTAAACTCGTGGAACTGGTCCAGGAGACTCTGGGATCCGCGAGTTTGCACACAGTAGATGTTGATTTTGTGCACATAATCCAGTACCTCTTTTGTAGCTGACACGCTCTGGCTCCCCACAGTCACCATGCTCGGAATCCGAGTCAGAATGGTCACTGACTGCTGCTGTTGATGGAGTTGATGATGGCTGTGGGCAGTGTGATGTGTTCTTTGGTGTCGCCTCGCAGCTCGATGTCTGAAGATCTGCATCAATGTCAAAATAATCCTCTGCTTTAATGTCCCATTCACTGCATAGTCTGGACAGAAGTGGTTCTGGCTCTGCATCTTCATCGCTGGAACATGCACTTGGAACACTGCTGGAAGAGGTGGTCACAAACCCTGCCTTTCTAAAGCAGTTTCTGATGGTAGTGGGCGTAACACGATCCCACGCCTGTTTCAGTGTTTGTCATGGCCTCGAGAAGACTGATGTGAAAAGTTTCTTTTGGCATTCCAGCATCCAGATTTGTAACCAGTTTCGATAGGGTTGGCTGTTCTGTACTGCACCTTCACATTCTGTATGATCGCTTGATCAAGTGGCTGCAGCTTTGTTGTGGTGTTGGGATGCAGGAACAATAGCTCTGTGGCCTTCAAATGATGATGACACTTTCCATGTGCAGTGCAATTGTCCATCACCAGCAACACTTTCCGCTTTTGAGAATGCATTGTTAGATCAAATGTTGTCAACCAGTTCTCAAATAGCTCTGCAGTCATCCACGCCTTGACGTTAGCATCGTATTCATCTGGCAGCGTTTTGACACCCGTGAAACACACCGTGGCCTCGTAAAACCGTCCTATGGTGAAGAGTGGCATCTTCCCAGAGCCATCCATGTTCATGCAGGCAAGGAATATAATTCTTTCCTTTGATTTCTTGCCACCAAAGCATTTCTCAGATTTGAACGTCAGTGTCTTATCTGGCAAAAGACGACGCCAAAAGAGGCCACTTTCATCAGCGCCGCCGAAGATGTTTTTTTTTTTTTTTTTTGCTTAGTATCGGCGTAGGGTAGGTATTAACACGCTCTCAGTCCATGCGTTTGTAGCTTGCTCGTCTGCAGAGTGTCGTTCACCGCTCATTGTCTTGAAAACGATAGCATGTCTCTTTTTGAATCTGGATAGCCAGGCGTTGTTGCAGTGCCAGTCTGGTGTGCCGAAATTCCGAGAGAACTCCTCTGCTTTCTTTCTGCTTGAGAATTGGACCACTAACAGGAACATCAGCTGACCTTGCACTGGCAAAGCAGTCAAGAAGAGCTTGGTCGATGCTCTGGTGTGCAGCATGGCGAACTCTCTGCTTTCTGCAGTCAGTCTCGCTGCTGAAATACAGCTCCTTATATTTCTCACGGTCCCTCATGATAGTTGACAATGTGTTGGGCGGAATGTTAAACTCTTCTGCTATGTTTTTTTTTTTTTTTTTTTTTCGTTTCTTCAAAGGATTCCTTTCAACTTCACGAATTAGATCCAGTTTGCGCTTCAGGGAGAGCACTTTTAATTTACGTTCAGCCATGGCGAACTATGATCGCAGAATGAGTCGCATCGCTTCACAAATAGTCCTCTGAACAAAGTCAACAGTATTGGAGCACGTTGTTGTTGTTGTTGTTGTTGTTGTTAAATGAAAAGTGACTTGAATAGATCCAGACTTTGGCCTACATTCACGCAAAAAGACAATGACGTGCGCTGAGAGAGAGAGAGAGAGAGAGAGAGAGAGAGAGAGAGACTCGCACACACAGGCACTCTCTCTCTCTCTCTCTCTCTCTCTCTCTCGACTTCGACTTATCAGTGAATACAGGTGGGAAAAACACTTCGAGCTACAGGAAAATCGAGATCCACGACTTCGACACATCCGTTTGAAAATTAGTCTTTCAAAGAGCACGAATGGCCGGGAAATGAAGAAGGCGTCGATTTATGCGAACTTCGACTTATCCCTTACTCGAGTTAAGCGTACTGGGATATATATATATATATATATATATATATATATATATATATATATATATATATATATATATATACTTAAAAGAAATCATAACACATGAAACTGGGCTGCACTCTAACATTTCATTTGTCAGAAATGTTCGCCCCGTTTTGGACTTCAGTTCACTAAGGTAAAACAATTCATTAAGGTAAAAACTAGGAGCATACATAAAGCATGCGAAAAGCCCGGCGCACACACACACACACACACACACACACACACACACACACACACACACACACACACACACACACACATACACACACACACACACACACACACACACACACACAATTATGTACACCTAAAATCATCGTTGCTGTTATGCGTCCTACTGTAACTGAATTCACGTCCACTAGACAAATCAGACGTACACTTGATATCTGCCATCCCGTGAACTCAAAGCATTATTCGAATAAGAAAAGTAATGAAATCTTTTTTTCAAACAAAATTAATTTAAATGCACTTTGATCATAAAACAGATTACCTTTGTATGCAACCATATGATAAAACAAGAGACCTAGGGTTGGGGGGGGGGGGGGAGAAGAAGAAAGAAAGAAAGAAAGAGAGACAGAGACAGAGAGAGAGAGAGAGAAAGAGAGAGAGAGAACATATTGACAGACAGATAGACAGAGGAACAGAGAGGGGGGGGGGAGGGGGGGGGGAAGAGACGGGGCAAAAGAGACAGAATTGGAGAGTGAGCAAGCGAGAGAGAAAGAGGGGGGGAGAGAGAGGGGGAAGAGGCGTAGGGCAACAGAATACGAGGGGGTGGGGGGGGCATGAAGAAAAAGACAGGGGGAGGAGACAGAGGGGCGAAGGGGGAAAAGTAGGCAGGAAATTAGTGGGATAAAGGTGGGAGGGGAAGGACGGAGGGGGATAGCAAAGAAGGGGGAGCAAAAAAAAAAAGGCCGAGAGAGAGAGAGAGAGAACTGGAGGAAAAAAATGTGATGAGAAAAGTATGTGATGGAGAGAAGTATGTGTATGTGATGGTGGGTGTGGGGGGGGGGGGGGGTGTGTGGGGGGGGGGGGGGGGGGGGGGGGGGGGGGGGGGGGGAGGCAGAGAAAAGAAGGAGGGAGAGAACAAAAGGAAAGGCATGGAGGTTGGGGTGGCGGGGGGGAGGGGGGGGGGGGGAGAGAAAGAAAGAATGGGGGCAGAACATTCGTGTGATAAGAGGAATAGAATATAGTAGAGGTATGGAGGGGTAAGGCAGTAGAATTATGGAAGGTCTATAACCAGGAATGGATATTATGTCACACACACACACACGCGCGCGCGCGCGCGCGCGCGCGCGCGCGCGCGCGCATTCAACTATGTTCAGACAGAATGGCACACATACATACACTTTGTCTTTATACACTTGACATTTACATATACCTAGTCTGAAATACATACCCACTCATGCACACAATTATATTCTCATAATTATGAAGGAACATATGCATTGCATATGTCATTGTCTTCCTCGGTGGAGCGGTGCCTGATTATGGAAATCTGAGCCAATCAAAAAACTATATATATATATATATATATATATAGTGTGTGTGTGTGTGTGTGCGTGTGTGTGTGTGTGTGTGTGTGTGTGTGTGTGTGTGTGTGTGTGTGTGTGTGTGACACCTTTGAAGTCAGTTTTTAACTGTTTTCTGTTCAGTGTTTAGATAGGAGTAAATGTTGTGATGGAATCAGGGATTGCCTGACAGACGTCGATGAAGGATGTTACGGGATGAAGTATACTGTTGGTGAACTAAGCCCCCCAGCTGTGGTCAGCTTTGACAGACCTGGAGGGTTCTCTGTCACTGTTCTACCGGAAGACACCACGCAGTGCCCCAGACACTCATTTTCAGTGTCACAATGACGGCTATTGTCTCCCTGTCTATGTCAGGTGTAATGACATGATCGACTGTCCAGGCCATGAGGACGAGGCTGACTGTGAGAATTTCAAGACGTGCCCAGGGTTTTATCGATGTCGTGACAGTCACAAAACAATCTGTCTGCACGTGAATCACGTGTGTAACGGGCTGCCACAATGCCCACTGCGTGATGACGAACTGATATGTGACCTGGCATGTCCAGAATCCTGTTCAGGTTACGTTACGGTCTTGCCTTCTCCTGTAACAACACATTCTCTGTCAAATCTTTCCCACAGATACGCTTCCTGGAAGTCCCTGGGAGTGGACTGTCTGTAAATGACATCACTCACAATACTATGTTGATCCATCTCGGCGTGCGGGCGTGTGGATGGAAGTCTCTAGATAAAGTCGTTTTACCGAATCTCCACAGTTTGGATCTTGCTATGAATCTACTTCATTCAGTCAACTTTATGTACATTGCAGGAATGCCCCAACTTCGAAGTTTTGAATCTGGCAGGTAATCCTATGGCCGATGGGTTTGCTGGTGCCCTTCTACAGTTTGTCATCCGTCACTGCAGGTCTTCAATATGTCCCATGTCCAAGCTGATTCTCTGAACATGAGCATCCTGTCAACTCTTATGCCAAACTTGCAAGAGTTAGACGCATCATGGAGCAACGTAAGAGTACTTTGGGGTCAAGGGTTCTTCCACAATCTTCAGTTTTTCAGTGTACAGAGTTGCCCTATAACTGATATCAATCCCGTTGTCATGAAACCCATGGCAAACCTCAAGTACGTTGCTGCAGATGACATGAAACTGTGTTGTCCTGCTGTGGTTTTACCGGACAATTTCCGAGGTAGATGTTGGGCGCCGTCTGATGCTATCTCGTCGTGTGATGACTTGCTGAAGTCTAGTGCTTTCCGTGATGCTCTTACAGTGTTTGCTGTGCTGGCTGGCCTGGGAAACTTGGGTGGGATCGTCTGTCATACATGGTTTTTGTTAGGAAACGTGAAGACTACTTTCCTAATATTTGTTCTTGTTCTTCGCTGTGTGCTTCGGATTTCTTGACGGGAGTTTATTCAGTCTTCATTCGCGCTGCAGACGGCATTTATGCAAAGAGTTACATTTGGAATGATACTGCGTGGAGGGAGAGTGTCGCTTGCAGCGTTGCAGGTTTCTGTTTATTCTTATCATGCGAAGTATCAGCATTTCTGATCTGGTTGATCACTTTGGATCGCTTCCTGGTGCTCCGATTTCCCTGCAGTCCGATCCACTTTGGGGCCAGATCAACTCACGTAGCCTGCGCCATCGTGTGGGCACTGGGACTCACCCTGGCGTCAGTACCTCTGCTCCCTGTGACCTCACACTGGGAGTTTTTCCAGCAGACAGGTCTTTGCTTTCCACTGCCTGTCACCACAGCTGACTTTCCTGGTCACGTTTACTCCTTCAGTATCATGGTCATCTGTAACTTTAATCCTCTTCAGCACGGTTGGTGTGGGTCAGTTCCTTATTTACTGGTCAATAAGGAGCAGCACTAAAGCTGGTCAGTTTAACAAAGCTGCGAGACTTGGGCACTAACAGTGTGCAGTCCAAGGAAGCAGCTATCGCCAGGCGCCTCCTGTCAATTGCAGTGTCTGACTTCCTGTGCTGGTTTCCTGTTGGTCTGTGTGGGATTCTGGCTGCCAGTGGTGTCGTCATTCCAGAGAAGGTCAACGTTGGACTGGCCATTTTTGTGTTGCCGCTCAATTCAGCACTCAATCCGTTCCTTTATTCTTTGAACATAATGCTGGAGAAACGGCGGACCGCGCAACAACTCCGTCTTCAAAAACTCTTACGTGCGCATCAAAAGAGGTGACACTCAATGCATATCACAACATAATTTTGTTAATATCATAGTATCAGCAGTTATATATCAATATGCATTTAGATGAAAATGGACTGCTTTCTGACTGTAGAATTATTACTTCATTTTTAGGCATGCATATACAGGTCACCACGCGGTTTACAATCAACATAATTTATCGCAGTTCAACGGCAACATTGATACATGAGGAAAAAAAAAAAAAAAAAAAAAAAAAAAAAAAAAAAAAAAAAAAAACCCACTACGCCTGCCAGTTTTAAACGGTTGTCACGCAGTCAGCCAAAATATTGTTGACCACGAAAAAAAAAAATGTACGTAACTTCTGATGCCTCGGCAAGGGAGGGGGGGGGGGGGGGGGGGGGGGGGGGAAATGAGAATTTATTCCTGGATTAAACCTACGATAAATTAGCATTCATATTTTCTGTGCTGATAGCATTTCCTTCTGCTTGCGATCTTTCTGTCAGTCCTCCAGGCGTGGCTTTTCAATCATCTCTCGTTATCATATCATAATGAAAGCAAACAGCAGCTGTCTGATTGGACTGTGCCTACAATGCTTTGGTTGCACGGGATCTGCACCACGATCTGAGCTTTTGCCCCTGTGTTAACACTGACTCCTGTGATCATTACGGTCCAGGAGACAAGATTTACAGTAAAAAGAATCTCCATTGTTGGTTTCAAGTTGAAAAAAAAAAAAGTTTTATTTCTATTTCAAACAATAGCATTTCAAAGTTCACATATCACGATCATCAGATGATTTCAGGAAGCAGGCGATGGGGGGGTGGGTGTTGAGAGGTCAGATGTGCTAGCGATACAATGATCCCAGGTTCTGTGGGGTTATATGGGGAGGGACTCTCTCTCTCTCTCTCTCTCTCTCTCTCTCTCTCTCTCTCTCTCTCTGGTAAAATAGCCTCCAAGTCGATTGAACCGAACGAGGAACAGACAGTCACTTATCTTTTCGAAGTGTGTGTAAAAGGCCTGGGAATGGAAGCCAGGTTGAAAGGAAGACAGCACAGCGTAAAACACTAATAATGATGATAACCTAGGGAACACACAACGCTTGCATTGATTATGATCATGATAATAATATATTGCAGTATAATCATGCATAAAGATGACAGCAAACAAACAACAACCCGCAAGAACAACAGCAACATCAACGACGATAATGAAAACAACATCAACTGTACTACTACTACTACTACTACTACTACTACTACTACTAATGTAGTAGTAGTAGTAGTAGAGTAGGAGTAGGAGTAGTAGTAGTAGTAGTAGCTACAATAATAATAATGATGATAACTGTGGTAATAACAATGATGATATTTACAGAAGAAGAGGGAAGACAGGTGCTCGGAGAAAGCATACAGTGATATGGTTACAGTATCAGTTTTCATGCTGACCATGATGACCACGACGACGGCGCCACGACGACTACGAGGAGGAGGAGGAGGAGGAGGAGGAGGAGGAGAGGAGGAGGATGTAAGATAAGTATAGTTCAGCCGACCGCAAAGGAGCATATCCATGCTGTCACCCGTGTTGAAATCACGCACTTTCACACTTAGTCCTCTTCGCTTCTTGAGAAGCATAGGAACTCAGCAGCAAGCTCCATCTCTGTCAGTCCCTGGCACAGTGCTTGATGCCCCCCCCACCCCCCCACCCCCCCCCCCACCACAGCCACAAGTATGGACAGATGGTCTACCGCTCGGAGGACTATTAAGCTTGCTGAAGGTTAATTTGAGAAGCATTTTATATTCCCACATTCACCCACTCAAGAATACTGTCAGTTAGGCAGCAATCATACTAACACTGCAGATCTGAAGCGCTTACCACCAAACCCCCAAACCCCACTCCCCCTATTTCTACACTCTGAGACATAAGAGCAAAGATTT
>JADBJO010011421.1:55000-64933 GCA_016801955.1 Conus betulinus | reverse complement strand
TGTGCAGGGTGCTGCTGGTTTTAGATAGTAAAGGGTGAGAGTGCTGGGATTCCAATGGTGGCAATGTTTAAATCGTATAGATTTGGGTTGTGTGGGGATCATTATGGGGCTGTATGTCAAAAGTTGTTACGTGTTCAGACAGGGGACGTGGATTGTAAGATGGCAGTATTTACATGACATTATCCACTGTATCTCTCTCTCTCTGTCTCTCTCTCTACTCTGTCTTCTGTATGTCTGTCTGTCTGTCTGTCTGTCGGTCTCTCTCTCTCTCTCTCTCTCTCTCTCTCTCTCTCTCTCTCTCTCTCTCTCTCTCTCCCTTTATTCTGGGACCCCATGTTGTGTTTCCCTCAATTTTTTTTGCATTCTCAGTTTGGGTGTTTACTGTTTGGCCAATTCTAATTCATACATCAATACACGGTGACCAACAGTTTTTCTCAGGGTTGTGATTTTCTGTTTTAGACGTCCAGTGTCTTCCTTTATTTCTCCCGATCATTTCTTTGCGGAGCAACAGAATGGAACAGCCGTGACCTCACTCAGTTGGTGTTATGACAAAGAAGCAAACTCCTAGTCTTTGACACTTCAAGGCACTAACGCCGCTGACAGAAATGCATGGCAAGAACTGGTTCTACGCATTCGTTGAATCGATCCATACAGAGAAGAGGTCGACTCTGGTGGCAAGTTTAAGTTTTCTTTCCCAGCAGCAGAGTCGTAAATCAATCTTCATATGACAGTTGCAACAGTTCACAAAGGCAGACGTATCTTTCAGCTCTAACAATACTCAATGATCACTGTCTTCAATTACTCTATCTTGTCGTATCTCTCTCTCCCCCTCCCCTTCCCACCCCACCATCACCGCCCACAGCCATCCCGTATATTCATAGACGTAAATTTGAGAGTTGCAGAAAAACGTGGCGTTGCGAAGCCAATGAACGAATACGGAATATTTCAGAACGTTCGATAATCATTACATGGTATAGCCCATCAATAGACCTGGACCCTTCTGCAAAGTTAGGCAACCATGATGTCATTTAGCCAGTCAAAATACTTGAAAGATGATTGAAAGTTCAAGAACACTGACGTAGTACTCAATGCACGAAAGAGTATTTTGTGGAAGCTTTATTTCGCTTTCAAGACCATTCTGGGACTCTACAGACACTTAGCGAATTATTACACCATCTGCGAATACAACATATAGTAAGCGAACATCACAGGGAACTAAACGCATCTTGAGCAAAGCTTCATCTGTTTGCAGCAGTTGATACCTGGGCCAACTTGTGCTATATCTGCTCTGTCTGAGCTCAGAGAACTCAATCGTATGGCGTACACGGCTGTTATACGTCGTTTTCTCGCACATAACGCATGCATCTCTGGCGAAAGAACACGTAGTCTTAAAATATGCCACTAAAGATGCGTCCATGTATTTTATTTTTGAAAACTTATCTACTGTCTGAAAACGGGCGTTGGTGATGGAGAGTTTAAGATGTGCACACATCAACATCAACCCACTGGAGCTGAATCGTCCCGTGCTTTGACAGCGAAGGATGTTAGGTCAGGAGAAACCGTCATCTGCACACGTTGCTTTCCCGATCGATGCTGCCAAACAAAATTCTCTCCATTTTCGTTGCATATTTATAAACATATTTTACGCCTCTTAAAAAAGTATTAACTTTTTATCATATATTAATGGGAGAGGTAAAACATGAACTTTGTCTTCTGCGCGCTATCGAACACCTTTTAGCTTACAGCAAAAACACTGTCGAAATGTTATATAATACAAGTTTGACTGCATTATACAAGCATGTTTGACATTTTGTTTCTTGAGGTCTTTACGTCAAAAAATACCATCCATGTTACAAAAGAATAACTTTTATCCATTAGTCAGGACATAACATTTCGCGTATAACGTGAACATATCCATTAAATGTAGAAGGAAAAAAAAAACGGGATAAGTTCGTTTTAGAATGACATTTGTGTAGGTACGCCAGGTTAGGAAACACATTCCCAAGGATGATGAGCTTATCTTTGTCGCTGAATTCAAACACACACAGGTTCAGGTCATCATCAGGGTTTCTCTATGTGTGAACGTACCAACAGAACTGACGGCAGTACCAAGGCAGTCCTTTGCTAACATAAGTGTTACGGATGGTGTGTATTACCGTCTGACTCTCGCGTTCAAAAGTGTGGATGCATGTAACGATTCTCCCCTACACACACCCACACCACACGAGTATGGACAGCGAGGCAACACGTAAATTGAGTTTGTTTTTTTCTTTTATATGCTGCATGACCCATGAAAACATTATAAACACATATCACCATAAATCATTAATATGAATTTACATGCACAAAATCAATACACACCACCACTCAGCGTGCAGATCAATATTTCACATCAGTTAAGGTATGTAATAGCACAGACAGCTTTAACCGTCGCTCTCACAAAATTGTCACATCAATTGTTTTTCTGACACAGTCCTCGCTGGCACCGTCAGTAGTGTCGCAACAGACACAGTCCACATACTTGACTGCACAGAGCCAAGTCACAGTCTATAGCAGAGCCGCTGACGAATACAGTCCCAAGAGGTGTCCCAAGGGGCACTTTACACAGCAGAAAATCACGTCGGACTACCGACCTGGCGGTCAGCCTCTCCACGTCGACGTGACGGAGAATCCTGAGGCCCTTTTCAACACATATACACTACCGACCTGGTGGTCAGACTCTCCACGTCGACGTGACGGAGAATCCTGAGGCCCTTTTCAACACATATATACAATACTGATCTGGCAGTCAGACTCTCACGTCGTCGCGACAGAGACAGCGGCTGGGGCACGGGCTGCACCCCCACACCTGATGATAATCCGTTCCAAGCCGGACTCAAGGGCCTCACCGACACCTGGGGAATTGATTAACTACATGGTTACCTAGCCTACTACCTACATATTTAACGCCTTTGTTTTGTCACTACCAGTTACTCTTCACATGACGCATTTCTGTAGAATTTGAGGGGGAAATACCCATAATATAGTCTACTAAGTTTCAATAGAAAAATTCCTCGATTAGCACCATGAGTGATTACATTGATTAATACAGCAAAGATGATCTCACGTAACCCTTTTATAGGTACCAATAATAAAGTTATTACAGACAAAGGAACGATTTCCACTTGTCCCTTTCTATCAAGAAAAGAATGGTTTTACTTTTCCACATCATCATCATCACTTGACGTGTCCACAACAGGGATCAGACTAGATTTGCCAACAATTCATACACACACACAAAAATTCATTTCTCACTTCCAGAGCTCACAACACTCTCATCATTATCATACTTTAGGGAAAAGATAAACAACGTTTTTTTTAAACATAATACATTGATTTAATCTGACCACTTTTCCTAAATCACATATAAATATATATTCTCTCTTCCATTCTCTCACTCCATTCTTCTCATTCACCTCTCGACTCACACATACACTAAACACAACTTCCTACAGTCACCCAATGTCTCATACAGTCTCATCAATCACAAGATCAATCAGGTGAACAATGCAATATTTTAGCCCTTCACTAAGAACTGAAAAATTCACGACCAACAGTGGGAAAAAAACCAACTCCATTAGCACTAACCCAAACTTTCATTTAACAAGTCACATGCCTGATTGCTACCAAAACTAAGCTGCCAGTCTCTTGTCGGCACCGTGGGGATGTTTACAGGCCGGAAAATCTACAGAAACCGAAAGGAAATCCTCGCTCACTTGACTGACAACAAAACGCAGGAGAGAAGCTGTCAGGTAAACAGGTGAACAGGCAAAATTTCGCCTCATCAGAACTGTCCCCACAATTTGGGACCGGAAAAGAAAATGGTCCAACACAATAAGGTATAGGACCATAACTCGATGTGCCTTGGTGCAGGCTGTCTGGATTCCTACCAAGCATGCGCTGTATGGCATCACCAATGCCAGGCATTCTAGGACAGCCCCATAGCCTTCCTAGCGCAGTTAAAGGTAACCTTTCGGTGGGTTTCACCTGTAAATCTGGTCTCGCTATGGCTGTGATGTCAGTCTGGTCACACACACACACACACACACACACACACACACACACACACACACACACACACACACACACACACTGACTGACTGACTGAAACCATTTACTGTCAGATTAACATAGTGTTGTACTGACAACACACACACACACACACACACACACACACACACACACACACACACACACACGCACACACGCACACACACACACGCGCGCGCGCGCGCGCGCACGCACACACGCACACACACACACACACACACACACACACACACACACACACACACACACACACACACACACTCACTTACATCCACATATTACACTTCACTTGTGTGCCTACAAAAGTCTGTCAAGTGATTAGTGCCTTAAGAGGTTCGTCTTTATGTGACGTTTTCCCTGTTTTCCTGCAGCTATTTTTCCTCGGACTGTTCTTCCTCTCAGTTTTGGTGACTTTTTCTGACATCTTTGCATCGCACATTTGATGTAGTAAACAGGAAAAAAAAATCTAAAATTTTGTGCTGGGGTGGGGGGGTGGGGGGTGGGGGGAGTCGGGGGAAGAAAAAACAGAAGTGGTTACAGAGAAAGTAAACATTTTTATAAAGACGAAAATGCTTTGATATTAATTCATCTTAAGACCATGCAGACCATTCTTTGACATTTGAAAACGGAGATATAGGCTTAACAAATGAGAGATCTCCCCTTAGACCTTTCCCCTTAGACTCACCAGTGTTCCCTTCTCTCTCTCTCTCCCTCTAATGGTTCATTAGATTGTTTAATGATCCTGGATGTTATTATTCCCTCTAGTGTAACGGGAAATAAAAACAATGTATCTCTAACAGTAAAGGTAAGGCAGCTGAGTATAATAAATCATAATGTGTAAGGATTATTACTATTGTAACCAACGGATGTTTACTAACGAAACTGTAACATTACAGGCAAAGGAGGTGACTTTGATAACTTTTTAAGTGTTAATAATAATAATAATGAATACTTATATAGCGCCTATTCTCGGCTAGAGACCAAGCTCTAAGCGCTTTACAATCCACACTCGTTTACACAACGGGCTGCCTACCTGGGTAGTGCCGACTGAAGAGCTACCGGCTGGCGCTTCATTCAGTCGTTTATCGTGACATCCAGTCAGTATCGTTCAATATCGTTCACTCAGTTGTCTTACTTCCTTCACTCTTTCCCTTTCGTAGCATCAGAGGCAATGAAATAGCTTTTGATGCATTTATAATGGTCAGATTGCTTCTGTTCCACAGAGTGTACTAGAAACATTCGAGGGAATGTAGTCGACCATCATAGATTTGTCATTGTCAAGTTACTATTCCCACTAATGCAACTGTAACATTAGACCCAATGCACTTGGTTATTATGTATATTTTACTTATTAGGGAAAATCTTTTCATACGAAGATGACTGTGGCATTAGAGGCAATGACATTAATTATCACCGATTTGGAACATCATTACACCACCAATGGAACTGTAAACATGAAGGCATTACCATGACTTTGATTTGTATGTGTGATAAGGTTTGTGTCCATCAAGAACCAGAGGAAACGGTGAACATTTTTCAATGACGAATGAGGAATTGGTCATTGAAGTCTGATGTTGCACTTAATTTTCAGGATCCCTCCAGCCCAAACCTGAAGCATTGGGTTGGGGTAGGAAGAGTGGGGTGCGCGGGAAGCGAGGGTAAGGGGGGATGAAGGAGTATCCAATGCAGAGAAAGAGTAACAGTAACATTGCCTGAGTGAGAAAACAAAAGAGATTATAGAGTTCAAAACAGACCATAATAACTGACACCAGTTTACCAAAGTTTTTTTTTTCAAACAGTATTTTAGTGACCATAAAACCAGCATTAGCCTACTGTGTTGATTTACTTAGAGTCGCGTTCATTCTAGTGTAAGATACTGTGAATTTTCTTATTAACTGAAATAAGTTATAAACCGGTTCGTTTTGAGCACTGCCCCCCTCCTTTAACGCAGCGATAAAAACTGAAGAGGTGACCGCCACTGGCCGGTTCATCTCATTGATTTCCTTGACATACACGCTTATTCCTTGTCTACCACGCTCTACCTCCCCTCCATCCATCTATCACTCTCTTTACACTATATTCTATGCACTCCAAACGCACCATTACAACTTGTTTATTCAGTTACTCCTCGTTTAAAGCCTGACTTTCCTGACGCGCCAAGTCGTGATTTAAATATTTTTACCACTTTCTTCTTGTGCCTGCTGCCGTTGCTGCAAGGCCACATTCCACAGGTACAGAAAGGGGCTAAGAGCGGAGCTGAGAGGTAGCACAACACCACCATAGCGCCCATGCATCTTGTTTAATGCATGAACACCATTTGTAGCCATCATCGTTACCAAGCCTAAGGTAAGCCAGGTACACTGTTCGTGGCTGCCACTTTCCGCATCAGGTGGACTGAAGAATACACCGATCTTGTAATGGGATCAAGTCTGGCTCTAAATATGGGTGCTTGTCTGTAGATGACAACTTGGCTTACAGTGATTGGTAAGCAAATCATGAAATTGATTACTACAACCACAGTGAACCACCGAAACTCGTCGTCATTATTTGATTGATCAAATATCGCTAGGCGGCATAGCCCAGACTGACCCTTAAGACCCCAGTGTGACAAACCAGGAAGAAAGGGAACTAACGACAACAGGATTCCAACACACCACGCTGCTAGGCAGGCTGATGTCAGAGAGAGCTGTCTTTAGCCGCCACGAGTCCTTCCCAAAGCAAATGACGGTGACGTGATCCAGGGTGAGAAGCCCAATGATCAAAAGGGACGTCTCACAGGACAGATATAACAGAAACCCCGCCACTTTACAGAACAAGCTGTTGGTCCACATCTTTTCAAAGTGGATATAGCGAGCATCAAATATCTCATTAGCTATTGTAACAATGATGACGTGATATCCAGTACAGGATTCAGCAAATATCAAATTAGCAATCATCAACGAATTGCTTTCAAAAAGCCCCTCAACTACAAAGACACTTGATAAGCAAATCAAGTTTCCGAAAATGGAGCACAAACTGACCACCCAGAAGAAAGCTCTGTACAGTTCAGTTGGCATCAGCTTCGTGCAAGAGGAAGCATAGCATGGGAGCTGAACACTGTATTTTACCCGAGTGTTTCGGAAGTATGTTTTCGCAACAAAACCTGTAATTTGATGTTAATATGTTTTGTAAATGACCAGACCCTGAAAACAAATCCAAAGCGAAATCTTGAATGGGGTTAAATCTCATGTCCACTTTATGCAAATAAGGCACAGTTTTAAAACCTAATGATCCAATGGTTTTTAATGCACCATGGGACAGATTTAAATATTTCATTAGGGGTAAATATATACATAATTCACCTTTCAATGCGTTCAGGTTTGTGTCCGAAATGTCAATCCGCATCAGTGAGTAATGAACTTGTTTTATGAATTTGTTCGTTGTGTGTACGATGGGATTTCTTGCTAATCGTACAGCTCTTAAATTTGATAGGTCCAACAAAGTTGTTGTATCAAACAATATCAAATTGTTATCAGCGAGATCAATGAACAGTAGGTTGGGAAGTTTTACTCTTGAAAAATTGGATACAGAACAGAAGGACATCTTCAGATGGATAAGATAAACATTTGTGGTAAAATGACTCAGTGACATTGCTGATCCTGAGGCATCAACGTATCGGAGCAGTGGGAAAAGATGAGCAGGAAAGATGTTCCTGCACAGGAACAAGTGACCTTGACAGACACAACCTTCAGGACAAGTCAGGTCACACACATGAGTTCATCATCCCGTTGTGGACACTGACCCCACCCATCACACAGATGATCTCCATGCACACATATTCTGGAATTTTGACACTGGTACAAAGCAAAACATGATTTTCTGTCACAGTATTCTTCATCTTCTCCATAAACACAGTCAGAAAAACCATTGCACCGGTGTGTAGATGGGAAGACAGTTCAGCCATTCTGCTGCACAACGATAGTGAGAATGAGGACAAGACTCGTCAGCTTTCATCATCTGCTGTGTAAAGTACCCGGTGCCATCGAGATCAATGTGAAAATGCTTAATCTCCCTATCTCTAATCTGAAGACAGTGTGTACATGACGATTGGCAGCCAACTTCGTCAGAGTCATCCAGACAATCAGAGTACTCATTACAGCGCTGGCTCTTCATAATACATTGACCGTTAGTACACAGAAAACCGTCACACGAAGGATGCTTACAAAATAACTCATCACTGTTTTCTGGACAGTCTTGCTTAAAATCACATAGTGAAGTGTAATGTACTGATGTACCACTACCATCACAACTGAACAAGCCTTGTGCACATTGAACTGTTCTTCCAGCTGATGACAACATGTTGTTCTCTCCAACACTCGCATTCAGAAAAGCAAAGCACCGTGAGCTGCGCGCCTTACCAGTGTGACTGTAGCTGTCACAATACGTAAATGTGTGGATCATGCGACCATCTGAACCACTCACTAAACACTGCTGAGTTGATGTGAACGTCGACTGAGGCGATTGTGAATAGGTGGACACAATCTGGAATGCCAACAAAGGCCTAGTCATCACATTGATTCTGTTTCACATAGGGTTGCACCTGCTGATAATGATTTTAAGTTCTTTTCTTGAATGCTTCCATGAAGCAGTTTCCCAATCATGATTTTCCTTGATGGTCTGTGCTGAAAATAATACCTATAGTAATTCTTGTTGTATATCAAAATTTTTCAGACCATTTATGAAACATACTATACAGAAAAGGAACTAGATACCAGCCCATAGAATACCCTACATTCACAATAAATTTAAAATAGTTTTTAAAAATGTGTTGCAAGTGTTTATACTGCTTTCTAGTCCTTATTGAACCAGTTCTTTGACCTATCTTCTGACATTCATATTCTGTTAGTAAACGATTGGAATGGAACTTTGGCGTGATGACCAGTTTGAAACACTTGTTTTCTGACGCCACCATCCCGTGACACCCAGGACCACTGAAGGGACAGTGTTCTGTTTCATCCCGTCCGTCTTCACACTCTGTCTTCAGATTACACTGCAGAAACTGCTGGAATACAGAGTAGTAATGGTTCACAGAGCAGTTGAACAACCCACTGAGTAATTTGGAAGGATAATCATTCTTAAAGAAAAGCAATAAATATATTTTCAGAACGCATCGATGAGAAGGACCGATTTGAATGTCAATGACGCTTTTAGTTAAGAATGCGGAAGCTGGTTTGAAACGATCAGAACATAGGCGAGCACTACAAAGGTGCTTACATGACAGTCCATTGTATTGTGTTTTATTTGTACTGAGTTTTATGTAACGCAGGGAAATGGTAGACTGCTTTGAACAACGATAAAGACATGACTGCTGAACACTCACCATAAGAACATTCTTAGTTAATCGTAATAATTCGCGGAAACGAATAAAAGCATACGGCACAATGAACTCAGAATATTGTGGGGCCTGTTTTATGATTATTTTGTTCCGTTTTATTGCGTGCGTGAAAGTCAATTGCAAGCATTGGATGATTCAAATGTGACACCCACATGTTCCGTGAACTTGATTGAAAGAACATGTCTTCAAGGCCATAACCGCATTCCAAATGTTCATCAGCTTTAAAGGACATTTGTACGAACACTCCTGTTTCCCAGTTGCTGAAATTGCACCAGTATACCAGCCGTTGAACGTGAGCACGGACATACATGGCCTTTTGTCACGCTGACGTGTAGATTACAGTAAATTTCAGAATGATCACAAAAGCCGTACACGACGCCTTGTTTTCTTGTGAAGGGCAACCAATTGATTTGACAGTCAGATTTGTTTACCTGTAGAAATACACTTTCTGTACTGTTCATGAGGTACTC
>JADBJO010011421.1:47500-50000 GCA_016801955.1 Conus betulinus | reverse complement strand
AAAATATATATATGAAAGGGCACCCAATTCTATTTCTGTCTTCAAAGTCTTGCTACTGTTCAATGAATGTGTCTGGTCTATAGATGGTCTATATACGACCTCATCAGAAAATCTGTTGTCTCCCTACATGTTCCAGACTTGCTGAAAGTTTGACCGAGATCCTGCACACTGGCAAGTGAAGTCACTCTCTCCTGCATCAGTGAGTCTGTCTCCTCTGGATGACCGTGGAGCTGCTGTAAACTTGCAGGTCAGCCTTACTGGGAGCAACACCAGCACTGGGTGTACGGTAGCTTAACATGTGTGCATGTGGGCCCGTCCGGAACGACCAGAACTCCCCATGGCTAGATCCCACTTCACCTTTCAAGGAGCAGTGTAGGAATGCTATGGATATACTGTGTCTGACTGTGACTCTGATGGCCTTTGTTGCAAAACTGAAAGTGGGGTTTGGTCTGCTCCTTCTTGTAATTCTGCTTGTGTCTGGGGTAGCGGTTCTGGTTCGCTAATCCTAAAAGGTACTTTCTGGGGGCGACATTAATTTGTCATGATTAGCTGACAGACATGCCCTCAATCTGTCCTGTTCCCTCGTGGTTTTCAAAGTGGCTCCCGAGTTATTACCAAAGAAGTCACCTCTTACAGTGACTCCCGATTTTTTGTCACATCTTCGATGGATTTGTTTATACAAGGTTTCGGTACGTTTTGTCTTTGATAAGAGATTACCTGTGATGCTTGGCCAGTAATGCAATTGCATCTGTGCAACATCGCACCCTCTGCTCTTCCTCATCCGAAAGAGAATTTCATACACGAATTTAGCGACAGCTTTCACAGCCTTGACGATGAGGTGCTGTGTGTGGAATACGGACAGCATGTGCCGGGAGTCAGCGCCATAGTTCAGGATTAACTGAGCGCACCTGATGACACGGACAGTTTGGCAGTTGTTTTCTGACTTCCATGCATATTAACTTGCAAGTTTTCACCTCCACATTTCTTTTAAAAGATTGTCATTCATAAGGTTGGTAGGATTGTTTAGATACGTTCTTCTAAATACCCATCTTTACTAAAGTCATGGTCAACTTATTTTGGCAGACTTGAAAGAAAAATTACTATTTGGCCGAACGAAATCAGAAGACATATCTTTAGTTTGTCTTCGTCGTTCGGCGGAAAAAGTAACTTTTGTTTTATGTCTTGTTATTTGTTTTTCTCTTTCGTTCAGTCGAAAAGTGATTTGGTTTAGATTCTACCTGCAGACACCCCATTTTGAAACTAATGTATTGTAGGCAGGCAGATTGTCTTTCTCATTTTTGGGGAGAGTGGGTGAAGAACACTAGTTTCTTCTTCCTCAAATTCTCCCTCTTTGTGAATAAGGCGCAGCTTGATTGGTGTTTCCTTTAAACAGCTCGTCCCCTCAGTGTCTCCATCGTCCAATTCTCGTTTTTGTATTTCTTCAACCTGCTGTGGCCATTTAACATCCAATCTAATTTAGAAAAAGTTGTCTAACAAACAACATCTATGCCCACCCCATTTCGTTTGACCTATCCTGAGGTGGATTGGAGTCAAACTCAGGCTCTCAGTCCTCATGATCTACGTAGTTCGACCTGAACAGAATAGATCAAGACTAAAAAATGTGTACTATCCTAGACAAGATACCAGGAGAGACACTATATAGATCTATAGCAAACCTATTTAAATAGCAATTAATTCTAACAAACCAAGATTGTTTAACTCCGTCAACAATGAGTGAATAAGGAAAGAGTGTCATGCAAGCGTTCCTGATGTCAAATTCAACGGGGATTTGGATTCAAATCTTATCCATTTAGTAACTGTATAAGTGAACAAAAAGAACGGAAATCATGTCTTATTGTTTAACGTGTTTTTGGTGTTTAGGTCTGTATACATCGAGAACTGAAGAAATCTTTTTCCCAGCGCACTCGTGAACCACATGGGTGCTGACAGACAACTTCTGACGTCAGCTGATGGATTTTTCTTGCACTGCATCACATGTAATTCTTTTCTGACCAATGGCAGACGAGAAATAATACCTTCTATGAGATAAATAAGAATACACGTTTCTGGATTCTGGATTCGACATTAAGAAAATAGTTAGAATCAAAAACTTACTTTGAGAATATTTCCACAGGGTCGCTCTGTCTTCTTCAGCTCAGTGTTGCTGTTGTGGCAGCGAGGCCTGGTGGGATGACTGTTGAGTGGGGTGAACAGTTTCAGGATCTGATTGTAGATGGAAGTTCAAAACCTTGTCTGGTCTTGATTTTGATGGCTTCTTTAACTTTTCTTTTTGTGAGGAAGGAAGGTCTCTGTGGATAAGATCTTGGTTTCTTGGGGGCTGAAACTGTGGCCTGTGGCTTGTAGGTGTTCGTGTATGGCAGAAGTAGATCGGTTTTTTTGCTGTTACAGGAACAGAAAAGCCTCGTTTATGTTATTTGTACTTGTTTGCAGCAGAAGTAGATTGAGCTGAATAAGAAGCTTAGTTGGTAAATGATGAATG
>JADBJO010011421.1:27500-42500 GCA_016801955.1 Conus betulinus | reverse complement strand
AAAGAACATCCGCGACATGCTCAAGAACTACTTCAATGGCTTCTCAATGCGGTTCTCTACCAAGGAGTACACAACAGATTGGATCAACTTGGAAGTGGGCATTGCAATGGGCTGTGCAGTTTCCCCATACTGTTCGTGTTGGCAACGGAAGTCATCTTGAAAGCAGCAACAAGCAATGCAAGACAAACAGGCCTTGGCGGTGGATACAAGATGCCCCCTCTCAAGGCCTTCATGGATGACACTACAGTGATTTCATCCAGAGAAGACGAGACTCGTCATGTGCTGGAGGGGCTGGACGACATAGTTGCCTCATCCAGAATGAAGTTCAAGCCAAGGAAATCACAGAGTCTCACACTGAGAAAGGAAAAAGTGGCCAATCTGTGGTCTTCAGTGTTGCCAACCAGATCATTCCAACAGTCACAGAAGAGCCAGTCAAGAGCCTTGGAAGATGGTATGATGATACGCTGAAAGACACACAAAGAGCAAAAGAACCAAACAGATGTCAGAAGAAGGTTTGGAGACCATTGACTAGTGTGGGCTCCCTTTCAAATAAAAGGTCTGGTGTCTGCAGTTCATGCTGATACCAAAGCTCCTAGACACGTCATGTGCTGGAGAGGCTGGACGACATAGTTGCCTCATCCAGAATGAAGTTCAAGCCAAAGAAATCACGGAGTCTCTCACTGAGGAAAGGAAAAGTGGCCGAATCTGTGGTCTTCAGTGTTGCCAACCAGGCCATTCCAACAGTCACAGAAGAGCCAGTCAAGAGCCTTGGAAGATGGTATGATGATAAGCTGAAAGACACACAAAGAGCAAAAGAAACCAAACAGATGTCAGAAGAAGGTTTGGAGACCATTGACCAGTGTGGGCTCCCTGGCAAATGCAAGGTCTGGTGTCTGCAGTTCATGCTGATACCAAAGCTTCTATGGGCTCTCTGATGATATACGACATCTGCATCAGCATAGTGGAGGCAATGGAATCCAAAATCAACAAGTTCACAAGGAAATGCTTGGAGTCCCACCCTGTCTGACTGACATAGCGCTGTACTGTCGACAAGCAAAGCAATCAAGTCCCAGCTGAAGACAGGCAGAAAATGGAAAGTTCAAGAGGCGATGGATTCTGCAAAAGAAAGTCTCAAGATCAGAGAAATAACAGGACACACACAGACCAACAGACAAGGACTGGGGGTGACCAAAACTGAATGGTGGTCAAAGGCCAAAGGAAAAGCCAAAAGAGACATGATGATTCAGGAGATGAGAAAAGAGAAGACCAAAAAGACTCCAAAATGCAGTACAGCAGAGCCAGCAAGGGCAATAGACAACATGGGAGAATGCACTCCAAGGAAGTCTCACTTGGAATGACATTTGGCACATGGCCCCTCTCAGGATCAGCTTCATTCTCAGATCTGCATATGACCTTCTGCCCACAAATGCAAACTTGGTGAAGTGGGGAAAAACAGACGATCCTTCATGCCCCCTCTGCCATGAAAAACAAACAGTGGAGCATGTCCTAAGCTCATGTAAAGTAGCACTGGCTCAAGGAAGGTACACATGAAGGCACAACCAAGTGCTCAAAGAGATTGTACAAGTAGCCTGGCTAGTACCAACACCGCAAAAGGGAAAATCACGACTCCCAAAGCACCGGCAACATTCTTCACGGCAGGAGGTAGCGAATCGAATCATGGCCAAGAACAACAGTGCCACTCGGAACATCCAGACAGAGTCTGCTGGACGAGGCAGATGACTGGGAGTGCACTGCAGACCTCACAGAATGGAAGAGTCACCCAGAGATCATCAGCAGTGTGGCATGAGACCAGACATTGTAGTCCTCTCTCAGTCAACCAAGCAGCTGATCATGATCGAGCTCACAGTGCCATATGAGAACAGAATGGAGGTAGCTCAAATCTACAAGACTGAAAAGTATGCTGATCTGGCAAACAGCCTGAGGAGAGAAGGCTATCAGTCAAAGTCCTCACTGCAGAAATTGGAGCTAGGGGGTTTGTAGGAACGTCTGCATACAGCCTCATGAAACAGCTCTCAGTTGCAGGGAGGGGAAAAAAACAGAGCCCTGAAAGCAATGGCAGAAGTGACAGAGAGGTGTTCAAGCTGGATATGGTCAAAGAGGAACAAAAGTGAACTTCATAAGGTTTAACTTTCCTACAAATATCAGGTGTCCCAGTAGCTCAGCGTTAGTGCGTGAGTCACTCAAAATGCCCTGATGACCCTAATCTGTGCTTTTGTCCTGTCTCGGCTTGACTACTGTAACTCCCTCCTTGCCGGTTGTCCCTTAACACTCATCTCTAAACTTCAAAAAGTTCAGAACAATGCCGCCCGTCTGATCTCCCGCTCCTCCAGATCTGATCACATATCACCAATTCTGTCATCCTTACACTGGCTTCCAGTTCAATCTCGCATTGACTTTAAAGTTCTCCTGGTTTTCAAATCACTGAATAGTCTGGCTCCCTCCTACCTCTCTGACCTCCATCTCTATGTTCCGTCTCGCAACCTACGTTCATCCACCGATTCTCGTCTGCTTCGGCTTCCCTCCGCTCGCCTGAAAACTTCAGGCCAACGATCTTTTTCTTACCAGGCACCTGCTCTATGGAATAGTCTCCCTTCTTCCTGCGTAACACGGACTCTTTAGAGACTTTTAAAACCTCCCTAAAGACACATCTTTTCCCTCGGACTGATTAATGATACTCACTTACCACTGTGCACGTGTTTGTTGATGTTGAACGCGCTCGTCTGTCTGTCTGTCTGTATGATTTTTTTTTTTTCGCGGTGTGTGTGTGTGTGTGTGTGTGTGTGTGTGTGTGTGTGTGTGTGTGTGTGTGTGTGTGTGTGTGTGTGTTAGAATGATAATTTTACCATGTTTTTCTGTAATATGCGCTTTGGGCTCTCACGAGGTAAAGCGCCCTATAAATATCCTTTTACATTACATTACATTAAGTGGAAAATGATCATGTGCAGAGGGTCATAGGTTCGAATCCCAGCCATGGCTTGTCCCAAGATGGGAAAAAAGGGGCAGCAGGGGACATTCAGAGTCATGAACCGGGTGTGGCCCAACCTCCCTAGAGTGTCAGAAGATAAGGGCCGAAACATTTTCTTGAAGGGGCTTCGATTCTGAAGACTCTCTGCTGCCACGCTCTCCACGAGTTTCTTTCTACTCATGGGTTTCTGGTGTTCGGAAATTTCTGTTTTATAATGGATTTGGGTATGTAAGGGGTGGGAATGTAAATGTTTTTCTAAAACAAGTTCGGCAAAGAAAAACTGATAACTGATGGCAGAATTGGCATGAAAATATTCAGAACCGTAAGCGAGTTTCGTATTATAGAGCTTTAAAACATCTACTACTTGTGAAAAATATCTCTCACTTAATATTGATGTGCATACTAGAAGTTACCTGACAAGATTTAGATTGGAAATTACAGACATGAAAGCGCATCAGTACCGATATGCAAATACTAAAAGCATTGATATGCTATGTCCTTTATGCAAAAACGCAAACAAAGACAAATTGTTGTCCTGTCCTGGAATATTTAATGTATGAATACATTCCTCGGAGTTTCTCTGAAAACCCCTGTTTATTCTGAGCTGCTTTGTTCATGACAAATCAATATGAAGAAGTACTGAAGAGCATATGCATTTACTAATAAAAGGCCTTTAAAAGGCGCACAACTATGGTTAGTTAAATGAATCCAAATGTAGTATTTATTGTGTATATTTTGTATCTTTATGTGTAAGTTTCTTATTGTCAAACTCTAATGTGCTACCTTGCTGTATGAAATATCATTATTGGTATTGTTATATTGTACCCCAATAGGAGGGGCCCCGGCCTATGCTAAAGATATTTTCATTTCGTTCGTTCGTTCGTTCCTCGTTCCTTCTCTCTCTCTCTCTCTCTCTCTCTCTCTCTCTCTCTCTCTCTCTCTCTCTCTCTCTCTCTCTCTCTCTCAACAAATATCACATATAATTTGACATGTGCCAAATGTTGAAATTAGGTAGGCCTTACTAAATCAGATGACTAACTTTTGACTGTTGCAGATAATACTGTGAAATGCTGATTATAATCTGTCAGCTTTAAGGTACAATGACATGGAGACAGTCAGATGCTCAGTCATCACATATACAGACAAACAGATTACATGACAATACACAATGCATTTTGACAACTTGGGTCTTCTTCAGTCAACAACAAACAACGTTTAGAACAGTGAAAACGAAGAATGAGAAACCTCTAATCTTCTCAATTCAGCACAAAACGTTGTTTTTGCCTGAAGAAAACCCAAGAGGTCGCAATGCATTGTGTATTGTCCTGTAATCTGTTTGTATCTGTGGCGCTAACTAACCCCTTTTCTTTCCAAATTTTGCTTCATTTTCTGCCCTCAGTCACTTCGTTTGGAACCTATTTACAACTTAATCATTACGTTTCAGTCTATACGATGAAGTGATAATTTTTCGTGAGTCATGATTAAAGTTTTGAGGCGAGAAGCCTCGACAGCCAGAGGTTCATGCCTTGCCTTGCGTGATGAGTCACTTGACAACTCCACCCAATCGGTACCAACCACCCTCATGTACAAACTGTACAAACCCAAACAGCAGAAAAGATTCCAAATCTATGCCCACTCTTCCCTCTCAACCCTTCCCCCTCCTCCCTCTCCCCTCCTTCTCCCTAATGTGGTGGCGTGACACAGCAAAAACTTTACATTTGCATCGCATCAATATTGCCCATCTGTCCACCCCCTCCCCTCCTCTCTCTCCATCCCCCTCCCTCTTAGAACAGCGTAAACTGCCCAGCTTAATGCCTTGTGTTCCCATAAACGTTTTTCACCCCCACGGCTATTTCGCCCTTCTCTCACCACCTTCCTTCCTCTCTCTCATCTAGCACAAAGACACAGGGCCTGCTCTTCGATCACCTCCCTCCTTCCCTACTACCCCCTCTTCCCCTCCCCATCTCCACCATCTGCCCACTGACCAACATGGACCATGTGCACAGCTGAGGAATGATGCAATTGTGTTTTCCCTTGTGTGGTCAATTAACATTCGTTCTACCAATGCGTGCATGAATTATCATATGATGCAAATATAGTTTCCATCGTTTGCGATTTTTCTGATCCACAATCAGTGAAGGGAGATGACAGACAATTCTCCTCCCTCTCACCATCTTGAGTGACAGCCTGTCTCAAAGGAAAAATCTAGAATACACAAACTAGCGTTTAGAATAGGGACAGTGAGCTCTTCCTCCTCACTCTTCCTCAAGACCAGCTGTAGATCAGAACTAAGTAATGAGACAGATGCCAGGGGAAAACCAGAGAGGGGGCACAGTTATCTCTTCCACTCTCACCCAGTCTGAGTTACTGATTCTCCCAGAAATACCTGGGACTGTGGCTATGCCATAAACCATGGCTATGCTACAAACCATGGCTATGCCATAGACCGTGGCTATGCCATAAACTGTGATTACTCTCAAATGTAAGTTTAGGCTGTTATTCCAATGGGACTTCAAATTACATCATCCAGAGCTTTCCCTCATTTAATGATAAAACAGTGAGAACATGTCTATTGTTATGAAGTTTAAGTACTGCACTGGGTGTAAGCAAGGGAAGTTGATATGCAAAAAAAAAACACGCAATTAAAGTAACATCCACATGTCCACTGTATACTCACTTTAACTACTGCACTGGGTGTAAGCAAGTGAAGTTGATTTGTGGAAGCACACTTAACTTGTGTCAAGTCTTTGTTGTTCAATCAGTACTGAATGTTTGAGCTTCTCTCTAATTCTGTCTCTCAGAGCTACAAGTACTTTTAAGAGTGCAAGCCCAAGGAACCTTATCTCAGAGCCACTTGAGTATTTTAACAGTCCTGTTAACAAATATAAATTTCTTTTGATGACTAGTACTGGAAAGTTGCTCCTACCACCACTAGTAAGAGAGAGGGTGGAGGTGAATTTTTTTTTACATAAATCTCATAGTGAAAATATCCAAATTCCTTCCCCTAGAGGACCCATCGATCCACTCCCAACTCTCATCGTATCGTATCTGTCATGTGTGTGTGTGTGTGTGTGTGTGTGTGTGTGTGTGTGTGTGTGTGTGTGTGTGTGTGTGTGTGTGAGTGTGTGTGTGTGTGTGTGTGTGTGTGTGTGTGTGTGTGTGTGTGTGTGTGTGTGTGTGTGTGTGTGTGTGTTGTGTGTTACAGACAAATGGATTTCACACTTCTTGCATTGCTGGAACACTGCAATCAGATAACACATAGCTGAAAATTGCACCCAAATCTTTTTCAATTAAAAAAATTAACTCAATGCTGTTTTCCATCTCAAGATAAGCTCCATCGCAACTTGTTGAGTTTTGCTGATTTTAGTGACAGCAAATGGAATCTGAAATCACCACAATGGATACAAACCAAAAAGGCATGGGGAGATTTGCAATATGGTGTGTTGTCACGAGAATAACCTCTACGTCAGAGGTGAAAATGGAATGACCCTCTCCAATGTGTAAGGGATTCTTCCTGATTTAAACCGGACTTCACAAGTCCAGCACTTGCAACTCCAGTGCAAACTACTGAATCATCTGTGCATGTTTTCATATGGTTTACGTAAAAATTTTGAACGTTTTATTTTTTTTCAAAAAGCAGAAAAGTGAGGTTTTGGTATTTTTTTCCCTTCAACCTGTCACTGTTTACAACGAAATTTGTTTTGCTTATTTTCCAAGGAGTTATGGGAGAGAATGCGTGACGCCTGCATACATTTTCATCATTCTTCCCTGACTTGTTGTGATATCTGAAGCGTAAGTATCAATTTGCAATAACTATATATCTCTGGCTGTTTTGGGGAAGTGGGGAGGTGGTGGACTAAACGTTGCATCTTCCATGATGTCATGGGTAACATTCAACCATGCAACTTTTCAGAGAACATGCTTTGCAGCAGCTAGTAACTGTTATATACACACACACACACACACACACACACACACACACACACACACACACACACACACACACTGGCTTTTTCATATGTTGAAGAAGATGGTAAATAAAGAGACATACCCCAAATTAATTCACATGCCTTAGAATTTATGCTATGTAACTTTAAAAAGTGCAGAAAAAAGATTTTTTGAGCGTTAGTAGTCTCAACCTGATTCAAGCAGCTGCAGGTTGAATTAGACATGCAGTGTCTTTGCCATAGTCAAGCCTTTTAATAATCCATTTTCTTAGAAAGTGTTAACATTGTCCACATCTTGTTATACGTATTTTATGTGCATTTTCATGGAAGCTTAACAGAAAAAATACACATAAGAATTTTGCTAATCCTTTAAATTGAAAACCAATTCCTTTGATACACTGGTTTGTAAGTTTCTGGGAAGAGCACCAGAACTGAATATCATCGTGTCAGTTTCACCAACAGACAGACTTTTACCACTCTGCGTCCTGCAATAGCCTATTTCATCTAATTAGGAAATCAAACCAGACCTACAGTAGGGGGTTGCAGATCAATGGAATTATTACAAACCTATTGTAGAGGAAAGAAAAGTTACGTTGAAAATTTGTGCGCATAGCATTGTAGAAAAATTTCCGAGTTGTAAAGTCACTCGACTTACGACATAAGGGAGGGTCAGTGTGATTATTGTTACAAGGGCTGCTTGAGAGGGGATGTAACTTGCTCTTCCTTGACAAGAGGCCCGTAGCGATCTCAGTTAAATGCAATCTCCTGGCGTAGGGCTATTTTAGTTCCCCAATTATCACCTGTCTGTTGCTCCTGGAAGGGAAGCCAGATTGAGACTTCACAGAAAGTTAGGATGGAGGCCAACACCATAGCACACACCAGTCACATGATGCAAGTAGTTAATAAGTTTTACTTACAATTTGCACTCTGGTTTGAATAAGCGTTACAAGTCGCAGATCCATCAAGCACTTTCTGGGTGAAACTTGAACAGCTGTGTCTGATGAAATTCAGTGAATGTCCTTTCATTAGTCCAGCCAGCCACATTCAAGGGTGATTTCAATGAAGCCCCAGCTTTGGCAACAGCACTACAGTTTACGGCACTCGTTGAGTGTGCTGTGTATTTTGTGGTGTTAATGTCAGAACACGCAAGTGCGTCGCGCCCACCACGTGAAGGTCTGCTTATCTACAAGTGCCTGAAATTTTTTGTGACTGAGAAACAACTTTTTGTTGGTGTTTGCCTCTGAATTGTCTTTATATAATGGTACAAGTGTTCTGCAGGACAAGACTGCAGATCCATCCCCCAAAGAAATGCCAACCCCAGCGACTCATTCCCATCTACACTGAGGAATGTAAGGAGCCACTTAAAGAGGCAGCACAGAAGATGAGCGATCACATCATGATCAAATTTGACGAGAAGAGCAATGTTGAGGAAGTATGGTCTGAAATCCGTATTGGCCTGAGCCAAGCCCTCTCAGATCATGTCCCCCATAAGCTAACCAGACCCAAACGAAGCCTCCCCTGGGTCGACTATGAGACTAAGAAACTCATACGTAGACGAGACAGGATCCACAAGCGCATGAAGAAAAATGGAGATGAGTCCCTCCAACAGGAATTCAAGGCACTCAAGCGTATTATCCAGAAACGCCTACGTCGTGCCTATTGGAGACACGTAGAAGGCCTGATCTCTGATGAAGGAGAATGCCAGACTACCCCCATGAAGAAGTTCTGGAGCTTCATTAAAGCGAGAAGGACAGAAGGAATGGGCGTCTCTCCTCTTAAAGAAGCTGGGAAACTTGTCTCTGACCCCAAGGAGCAAGCACAGATCCTGAACCCCAGTTCCACTCTATATTCAGCCCCAAAGACTCCATCACAGCTGAAGAGTTTGAACAGCGGTGCCCCCCTGGACCAAAACTTCCAGACTACCCAGCATGCGACGACATCAACATTACCGAAGACGGCGTAAAGAAACTCCTACTCAACCTTGACCCAAATAAAGCCTGCGGCCCAGATGGCATTACCCCCAGACTTTTGAAGATGGTTGCAGAGGAGATCACTCCAGCCCTCACCCTGCTCTACCGTATCTCATATTCTTCCGGTACCTTGCCACAGGACTGGAAACAAGCCAACATTACACCCGTCTTCAAGAAGGGAGAAAGATATAACGCAGCCAACTACCGTCCCATCTCCCTCACCTGCATAGCCTGCAAGCTGATGGAACACATCATCACCAGCCACATCATGTCCCATTTGAGAACAATGAGATTCTCTGTCCAGAGCAGCACGGCTTTCGATGCGGACGGTCATGTGAGACCCAACTCCTAGGGTATGTGGATGAAGCGACCAGAGAGATCGAAAAGGGAAACCAGGAGGACACTATCGTCCTTGACTTCTCAAAGGCCTTCGACAAAGTTAGCCATACCCTATTGGTCCACAAACTACGTCGTTATATGGCATCGTAGGCCGCACCAACGCCTGGATCAAGGACTTTCTTGCGGACAGACAGCAGGCTGTGGTGGTGGTGGAGGGAACAAGATCTGACTTTCTGCCTGTAGAATCCGGTGTCCCTCAGGGCTCAGTCCTAGGGCCGAGTCTTTTTCTTCTGTATATAAACGACCTTCCTGATGGCATCAAGTCGAAAGTCCGCCTATTTGCCGATGATACCATGTGCAGCAAGACCATCATGAATAAAAAAGATGAGCGAGTGCTGCAAGAAGACCTACACTCCCTTACCATCTGGGAGGAAAAGTGGTCTATGGAGTTCCATCCACAGAAGTGCTCAACGCTGAGAGTTTCTCGGAAGCGGAACAAGACTGCCCCTGTGTATGAGCTACATGGACAAAATATCGAAAATGTCAACACCACTAAATACCTTGGTGTCAACATCCAGGACAACATGCAGTGGGAATCTCACATTGATTCCATCACGAAGAAAGCGAGCAAGACCCTAGGCTTTGTCCGGCGCAACCTCAAGATCGGCAACAAGAAAACAAAGGAAACTGCGTAAAAGTCCTTGTTCGCCCGCTTCTTGAGTACGCAGCCACCGTTTGGGATCCCTACACTGCAATCGAGATTGAGGCCCTCGAGAAGATCCCAACGAAGAGCAGCAGAGATGGGTGTCAAATCGCCACCGCCAAACATCATGCGTCGACTCCATCCTTGACTCTCTTAATTGGCCTTCCCTACAACAGCGTCGTAAAAAAGCCCGTCTGGAGATGTTTTATAAATTCCATCACGGACTCATCTCCATTAACTCCATGTACCTGCCCAAACCATCTGATAGCAGGCTGAGCTCTAGGATCAACAACGACCTGAGCTACAACATTCCCACATGCACGACGCGGTACAGGCAGATGACGTTCTTTCCGAGAACCATACCAGAATGGAACAAGTTGCCTCAGGAGTTGTGACAGCTGAGTCACTGGACTGTTTCAAGTCCAGGCTGGCTCCCATCTGTAGAACCTGAAACAACCATCCCCCCCCCCCCCCCCAACTTCCTCGCCACCCAAACACTCCCCCTCCCCCTTACCCTCCTCCTGACCACTATTCCCTAAAATCCCCCCTCCCCCCCCCTGTTTTTTTTTTTTTTTTTTTTTTTTTTTTTTTTTTTAAACCCAAATCCTAAGAACAGCGCAAATCTTCGGCAATCTCCCCGAATACGACAAAATCATCAGCAAAATGATGTTGGTCGTGAGTTGGTTCTGAATGTACGATTGGCTTAGCTTTCAAAACATCTGATAGTTTGACACAAATTCACACGACACATATTCACATCACTTTGTCTTTAAAGCGTGCAGGACAGGGCTTCTCTCTGTCGTGTTTAACGGTAATAAAATACAAGTTTTCAAAGTCCGTTCTTTCCAGCTAACTCGTTCAAATGGGGATAAGCAATCAAGGTACTCATGCACTGTATTGACATCCCAAGTATCACTATGCTTGGGTTAAAAAGTCTGCTTTCAAAGACGAGTGTGTAAAGGACGGAGTGATTACCTGCTAAATATCTTTCTAATAACTACAAATATGCAGATGGGGCACAGCGTGCAGTATTTACAGCACTGTAGCTCGCACTAGCTCAAAAGTTTGCTGCCTGGATAATATCTGGCGCATTGTGTGAGGTTCTGTTCCTCGCTGCATATTCTTTCCACATGGTGAAGTAGGTGTTGTACATTGCATGTGTCTGTGGCTACCAAGACCTGACGATCAGCGTTGCTGCTTGACTGGAGCATCCCTGTCTTTGGTACCACTCTCGGACATTTTGCATACCATCAACTGAAGGCAGGGGAAAGAGAGGGTGGGCTTTCCCTGGTTGAGTTGGAAGGGAGAATATGCTGTGCTGCGTTGGTGAAAGTACCAGCCCCATTTCAGCAGGTGTGTCTTGAACTTTCGATGTAATGAACTGTAAGTGATCTTCAGGCTGACTGAGAGAGGAGGAAAATGTGAAGAAACTGAACAATGAATGTGTCTGAGAAGGTCACGTTTTTTTTTTTTTAGAACTGTTGTAATGGTTTTTTACAGCAGAGATCAGCAAATCTTATTCATTTAATAAATATTTTGGTCTGTGCACCAGAATCGGCCTCTTCGTCTGTCTGCATCAATTCAACAAGAAATTAGGACCAGATCTTCTCAGTTTATCACAGAAAGCATACCTGGTCACTGTGCAGGCAAAAAACAACAGTTTGATTCTTCTTTATTGTAACAGTTATTGCTTTCTGTTTGAGTTTCAGTGTGATTGAGCTTGCTGGTCTTAATGGTGCGCTTGTTTCATGCTTGCAAAATGTATTCAGAATAATTCCTGTGATTAAATTTACTCTTGATGTTTGTTGAAAGCCTTTGCAAATGAAATGAGGTAGATCGTTTCACCAAGAAATTTGGAAAAAACTCGTGTACGTTTACTTCGATCAGTGTTTCAGCTCGCTAAAGGAATAAAGAACAAGACTTAGAATTTTCCTCGTCGTACTTTCTTGAAAAACCGGCCAGGAATCTTTCCCAAACTTCGAATTATCTACTCAGAGCCATCTGACTTTCGATCTCAAGTTCTACCTGCCTTTGTGTTTTCAGTTGTGGTTGTGACAATGGTAAAAATGTCTGTGAGAAGTTCTGTGTGGATCCAGTGTTTGTGTTTGTTGCTGTGCCAGTTAGACTGGCCAGTGTGGTTCCATCAGGAACAGTGATCTTTACAAGCTCTCTGTCTGAATGTTTTATGCATGTGGATGCGTGTGTGGAAAATCTGGGAAGCAAGTGAGAGAAAACAAACAGAAATTCGTCGAGTTCCTCCAACCCAACAAATCGTAGGGCACAAATACAAATTTGAAGGCGCGATTTTCCATGTAATTTCAATCATGATGAACTTCTCAATCGCTCACATCTATTTACGACAATTAGAAGAATGGCCTGAAAGAGAATCGTCTTGAAAGGAACCCAGGAGCCTAAATACGGCAGAGGATGTTATAGTATCTGTTGGTCGTGGTGGCTACAGTAAGAAACGCCTTTAAAGAAGCTATACATAACGTATTGAGAGACCACGAACAACGCATAACTGAGCTTGCAAATTACATTTTTCGAACTGGAATTCAATCTCAACATTAACATACTCCTCCACCAAACATGGAGTGACTTCCACCATACCAGAGAGAGAGAGAGAGAGAGAGAGAGAGAGAGAGAGAGAGAGAGAGAGAGAGAGAGAGAGAGAGAGAGAGAGAAGGTTTCTCAAAGGAAGTGAACAGTTTGTAACTCAAAGGTTTCATAATTCACGAACTTCCACACTCGAGATGAGTCACAAGCGGATGAAAGAATACACACACACACACACACACACACACACACACACACACACACACACACACACACACACACACACACAATACCCTTAGCTTGAAGGTAAGTCACACGCCTGTGTCTTCAGCAGCTCCAGTCAGCTGGCCTTACAGGGGCAAGGAGGGGACGAAAGGAACACATCCCACAAAGGAGAATTGGATCAAGACGCCATATCTGGCGCTGACGTCGACCGCTGAAGGCAGGACAGAAAGATGGGACTGAAAAAGCACAGTCCCAGGCTATGTACCAGTTATAAACATACATAATAACTACTACCTTTTTTCGTCGGTTTTTGTTTGAAGATTGGAGGAGAAGCGCAGTCACGATCAGCTGGCTAAAAATACTACAGAATAACTTTTTTTGTGATAAACAATTTTTACAATTTAAAAAAGGAAAAGGTCAAGGACGCAAACAACACGGAAATTTTACATTTTACAAATACCACAGGATTCCCCACACACTAAAAAAACTCACCTACACCTGCCTGATATGTAGAAGGTGATAGCAGAGGAGTACGTGTACGGGACCTTCTAGGGAAAGAAAGGATCAGCAATATAAAATAACACGGAATTTATACTTGTTACAAATACTCTGGCCTCTTATCCTCATCAATCGTGTTGATGTTTTGTGAAGTAGTACTCAAGATACAGGCGTGGTGATGCAATGTATAAAGGACAGGTGACCGGGTGGGAAGAGCATGTAGTTGAAAGAAAGATTGGATGGAGTGAGAGATCTGGAAGTGGAACACATGGAGACCCAGCTTTCTTCTCCGGTCCACCTATGACGTTCTGCCTTCGCCAGTGAACCTAGTCAGATGGAAGGTCCAGGAAGATGACAAGTGTAGGTGCGGCAAACGAGGAACCATGAAGCACATCCTCTCAAACTGCCACCTGGCTCTGAACAGATACACGTGGAGACACAACGAGGTGCTCAAAGTGTTCACCAAGATGGCGAAGGAGCAGGTGGTAGAGGGAAAATACGCTCCTAGGCCGCAGAAACACGGACTGGGCAAGATCGAGTTTGTGCCGCAAGGAGGCAAGGTTCCTGACAGAAAGAAGGCGAGTGAAGCCACAGAAGGTCAGAGCGGTGGTCAATGGGAGGTAGCAGCAGATCTAGAGGGCTGCAAAAGATTCTTCCCCATCCCAACAACGAAAAAAAACCAGACCTGGTGATATGGAGTGAGGAAGAGAAAGAGGTGCACCTGGTGGAACTCATTGTGCCTGACGAAGACAATATCAGCGAGGCACACGAGCGGAAAGAAAATTGCTACGAGACTCTTGTTGAAGATTGCGAGGAGGCGGGATGGAAAGCGATTCATGTCCCAGTCGAAGTTGGCTGCAGAGGTTTCATCGCGACTAGCGTCAGAAAATGGATGAGAGTGGCTGGACTTGGTCCGAAGAAAGGGAACGCCATGACAGAAGCCCTACAGGAGACTGTTGAGAAAGCAAGTCATTGGATCTGGCTGAAGGGAGAGGACACAAGCTGGTGCGAGTCCTGACGGTTGACAGAAAAAGCATACAGTCAAACTGGCAAGGAGACCTCACATCGGTAAGGGGGCTCGGTGCGTCATTATAGCTGTCGAGAGGAAGAGCCCGAAACAGCGACGCATTCTCTCCTGATGATCTCCACGCCAGAGTCCGGTCTACGGAGCTTTTGACTGTCACGCAGTACAGGTAGCTGTTTTCGTCCATTTACTCAAGAGATACAGGCGTGATGATGCAATGTATAAACGTACAGTCCGGACGTGACTTACAGCCTTTGATGTCACGTGGAAGATTTGTTTTTCACAGCCACACCACAAGTGATGAGCCTCGTTTAAGAAAAGCCTTGAAGAGAAAAAAATCGTAGTACAACACATAGTACAGAAGAAACAATCTTGCCGAATGTTGTGGACTGTGAATAATGATAATTTTGTTTTAAGTAAGGAAAGAGATAAAAACTAGAAAACGAGAAAGAAGAAGAAAGGCTAGAGTGAGAAAAAGAAAAAAAAAAAAAAGAGAGAGAGAGAGAGGTGACATTCAGAGAGAGAGAGAGAGAGAGAGAGAGAGACTGACACCGACACTGACACAGGCACATTTTCATTGGCATTAGCTTTTTACAGCCCAGTGTCAAGGGGAAATGTCTACAAGCTATTAAAGAACTATTAGTGACGAGTAGGAATGATGATGAAAATTACTCGATGCATATTCACACTTCAACTACTTTCACCATGAGCAGTTTCAATTTAAGGTAACACCCTCCGTCCATACATCAAAA
>JADBJO010011421.1:2500-22500 GCA_016801955.1 Conus betulinus | reverse complement strand
TTTCAACGGTCTATCTGGATTCCACAATGGCTCATCTGATGTCATTAAAACAGCTAATGATCGCTGTGCTGCTCTCTGAAAGGTAAAGTAAGTATTCCTACGTGTCTGTATGACTGGTATAATAATGCGGTTCTATTTATGACGGACATGCATTGTGGAAGGCTGCAATATCACTTTCTGGGAGTGTACATAAATGTTATGACAATGCCTGTGATGTACAGACATGTAATTCTGCATGACAGATTAGTGTTGTATCATACACTTGACATCAGAAGCAGCAGCACTCACGGGATATATTCTTTGTCTTCGTAAACATTTTATGTGTATACCTATGACGTTGCAAGGTGTTTCATGGAAGAAAAGAAATAGAACGTTACAGAGTTGTTTGTGAAATCACACCAACAAAAAAACTAAAGAGCAGATACATCACTTAAAGCCAGTCACACTGAACAGCACCTCCTCCCTGGCATCGTCCTGGCGACACGAATTTATGACAGTCCAGCAGGATGGGCACGTGACATACGCCTTTCTTACGCGTGGTCACACATCTTGTCATTTCTCTGAGAAATTCATCGTATGTCATCGGCCTACACTCATCAAATCAAGACATTTCGATCCCCAATTTACATGCAATGATGACGTCACCACACTGTCATATACTTTGGTATGTAATTTCATATATGATTGTCAGGATAGCAGTGATGAGTCATTCTGTCAACATCCTGTTTGTATTAACTCCTTCACCTGCAGTAATGGTCAGTGCCTTTCCTACGATAAGGTGTGTGACCAAATACCCCACTGTTCAGATGACTCAGAGGAAGCTACATGCGAGCCATACATACCAGTTAATATTAATCACCCATTTTTTCCCTTCCCCTGCCCTGATTGATTTTGATAACATTAGGCAGTTTCATTCATTCACAATGCATTTCAATGATTCCTGTCCTAACAGTCACTACCGCTGTCCCGGTGCCTTCAATGACTGTCTTCCTGTCTACACACGATGTAATGGAATGCACGACTGCATGGACCGTAAGGACGAAGATGGCTGTGAGGACATGATGTGTCCAGGATTCTTCAGGTGCAGAGCATCCACAACCTGTCTACACACTGACCACCTGTGTGATGGCTGGCCTCACTGTCCACTGCATGATGATGAAATAGTGTGTGAAGCAAGTTGTCCTGTGGGCTGTCTGTGTCAAGGTCATAGTTTCTTTTGTCCGCAGCCTTTCTCTGTGACACGGTTCCTGTATATTCGTTCTTTGGATGCTACCAGTTCTGGAATGACACTGTCTGACTTCAGGCAGCACGCTTATCTCATCCATTTAATTCTTGCCCAGTGCTCTTTGTCTTTCGTGCCAAACACTGAACTGTTAAATCTGAAGTTTCTTGACCTCAGTGATAACAAGCTGAAGCAAGTGAACATGACTTCTTTTCTTGGAATGAGAACTTTACAGGCATTGTCTGTGTCCCATAATCCCCTCACCTCTCTTTACCCAGACCCTTCATCTGTTGCCAGACAGAGTGCTCTTACACAGGTAGACTTGTCATTTACAGCACTGACAGTTTTGGACACTCAAGTCTTTTCATCGTTTCCTCACATCCAAAAGCTGAATTTAACTTTCACTGCTATACACACGATCAGTCCCAGTGGATTTCAGTTCACGCCTCAATTAACTGAACTCCACATGGAGGGAAGCTCAGTGACCAATTTTCCACTTGACATGCTTAAAGGTCTCTTCCGTCTGCACACCATTTCTGCAGAAAACTATAGAATCTGCTGCAGACAGATACTCCCAGGTCACTTTCATGACTCATTTGTGATGCTCCAAAAGACGAAATATCTTCATGTGAAGATTTATTACAGTCATGGTCGTACCGTGGGTTTCTGTGGCTAATCACCTGTTTGTCAGTGACTGGTAACGTCTTCTGCTTCTGTGCGCGTGTGTTTGTACGGAGCATGGCTTCTTCCAGTGGATACAGTGTGTTTGTCCTTAACCTTACACTGCTGACCTTTTGATGGGAGTCTACATTGCTATCATTGGAATCGCTGATGAAGAGTTCCGTGGCAAGTATCTCCATCACGATGACACATGGAAAAACAGTGAGGCCTGTAAGGTGGCTGGTTTTCTGTCTCTATTGTCTAGTGAGGTGTCAGCTTTGATTATTTGTCTGATTACACTGGATCGTTTTATTGTCCTTCGTTTTCCATTCACGGCCGTTCGATTTGAGAGAACATCAGCAAGGGTCGCTTGTCTGCTGACTTGGTGTGCAGGTTTGGTTCTGGCTTTACTGCCTTTACTCCCAGTGACGTCACACTGGAAATTTTACAGCCAAACAGGGCATCTGCATTCCACTGCCTGTCACGAGACAAGACTTTAAAGGAAGATTTTATTCTTTCAGTGTTCTGATCATCCTTAATTTTATATTCTGTTTTTGTTTATTTCTGCTGGCCAAGCTTCTATTTACTGTTCAATACAGAAAAATGCCTTCAAGACCAACACGTCCAATCTGTCACGGGACATGGCCATTGCCCAGCGTCTTATCACTGTAGCAGTGTCAGATTTCATGTGCTGGTTTCCCATTGGACTGTGTGGGATGCTGGCATTGGCTGGCACTCCCATTTCTGCAGAGGTGAATGTAGCTCTAGCCATTTCATATTACCTCTGAACTCCGCTATCAACCCCTTCATGTATACCTTCAATACAGTGGCAGAAAAACGGAGAAGATCCAACGAAGCCAAACTTTTACACTGGCTGGAATCTCAGTGTGACTCTAATGTCGAGGAGCAGGTTGCACATTGAAGCAGAGCGTGTGGCGAAGAGAATGATCATGTCGACCGAACGTTGACCACTTAATTCTAATTTGAGACCATTAAGTATGTACAGAACATTGCCAAGTATGATTTTTCATGATAAGTCTCTCTCTCTCTCTCTCTCTCTCTCTCTCTCTCTCTCTCTCTCTCTCTCTCTCTCTCTCTCTCTCTCTCTCTCTCTCTCTGCTCAATCACTGATTGGATGCTATTTCATGCATGGAAAAAGTGTGAAAAAATTATTATAATGTACTCATGCGGTCTATGCATGTGGACCAGTATAGTACACTTATAATATGTGCTTTTTGGCGGTGGGAAAGGGGGTCGGGGGCGGAAAATGGTGTTAAAGTTGCCTTTTTCATATCCCTCATTTTTTCATCATGTTAGCTTTTCTTTTGCATATTTCCCCTTTTGTACAATCTCTCTCTCTCTCTCTCTCTCTCTCTCTCTCTCTCTCTCTCTCTCTCTCTCTCTCTCTCTCTCTCTCGATTCTCAGAAAAAAAAATATTAAATCCTATTCTTCACTGCCTTCTTGTTCACATTTTCATGCCGTGATATATTCGTATCAGCGTGTCAGGAATGCAAAGTGAAATAGTTAGGTTTACTTTTTTGACCAAGTGGATTTATTTGGAGTTAAACAAAATACCGGATGATTGAGGCATTGCCCCTACGGCCTGAAACGACTACAGGGACATTTATAGAGAGATAGTGTAATATCACGTGGGACTTACTATTTCCCCATGCATCCCACCCCTACTCTTGAACTGACGACGAGTAATGACCCCCCCCCCCCCCCTCACCTTCTCATGACTCCCACTGACCATGAGCAAACATGTGAACACACTATTGATATATCCGATACAGGGTTTTTGGTTTTCTTCCAGACGTGCGTTCGCTCGTTACTGTAAATCAGCAGAGGCGCCCCTGCCCATCTCAAGGGATGTCCCAGACTTTGCTACATATGTCCACGAGGGAGCAGCCCGCCTGTCTGTGGAGCATCGGGTCCGGAGGAGGGGATCTCCAAGAGAGGGGTCAAGCAGTGCTAGTACTTTCTCCGCTATTGCTAGCAGCTGAGTGGACCCTTGTGTCAGTGTGCCTGTGGTGTGAGATGATGTAGTGGGGGCTGTCCCACCTCGTTTAGGAGCACTCTGCCAGTGGGCAACAAACTATCTGTCTTTTTTACTTATGTTTTTAAAATTTATCTATGTACTAGTACTATTAATGAAATGGTAACCGTGTTCGTTAGGATGTATGCCCTGTTTGTGTGTTAGTCGTATTTCTGACTTTCTTTCTTCTTTTGGGGAAGGGGTATTAGTAATGGTGGGTTAGGTATTTTGGACTTGCCGGGTATCCCTGAGGTGTTCTATGTTTATTATCGTTTTTTTTTTCTTTGCTCAGTAAGGTTGTTGTCTCTTCGTAAGGGTCCATTCCTCTTCTAAACCCCTCTTTTCTCCGTACACTCTGTCTGCTCTCCCTCTTACGTGAAAGGCTTCAATCCCAATAGGCATGTGAATGTATATGTGTGTATAAAGAATAAAGTGTTGTTTATGTCGTATACTCTGGCTTCTGTGGTGACTTGTGAGCGTGCGACCTAACTCCCGACTCTGTGGTCCCGTTTTGAACCCAACACCAAGCGTTGTCAGATATAAGTGCTGACAGCAGCTAAGAATTATGTAGCACAGATTTCAGTTGGATCTTCTAAGAGATGCAATCTGCTAATGACTGACATAACAACAATGCATTGAACAAATTGGTAGTAAGGAAAAAAAAAAAGTGCAGGCCCACAATTCCTCTATCATGGTAGCAATGACTGACGTGGTAAAGATTAAAGGAGGGGGAGAGGGGCAGCATGATAGAAAGAAATCAAAAATGAAAAACTAGGGCCTCAGACTATAAGTACAAAACTTCACTCAGCTTATGAGAATCATCATAGTCCATCCTAAGAACAGAACCATTTGATCGCCTGCTCAAAGGCCTTACTTCCATCCGCTGATTCAGACTCATTAATGAGACACAGCTGATACTATCAGTGTTCCCTTGCATCAAATGGATATATCACAGTCTGTAGTTCTCGGTATTGTCACCACTAGCAGTTTGAAGGAGAGAATCCAACGCCACCCTAAAGCACCCATGAAGAGTAGGAAATAAAACGAAAACAATTCAAGATCTGTCTTTGACAGCAAGACTTCTTTTTTTAGCCAAAGGGGGTGAGAATTAATGCTCCCCCCTCCCCCTGCCTGTGAGTGCTCTCTTCGTTTTATCATCCTCAAAATTAGCGTCAATATGACGAACACGTGACGGTTGTTTGCTCGGTAAAGAGCTCATGACGCTGGATACTGAGCCCTGGCCACATGCAAGTAGGTACAATTTCCATAGAAACACAAGAAAAAATTCTCTCCAAAATTGAGTAGATCACTATGCATAAATAGAGAGTGCCTTCAAGAAACAAAGCAAATATTTGTGCAACAAAATTGTGACACTTGTCGCCATTACAAAGAGCATGAATGCTGGTGTCACCCTGGGCTTGCAGAAAAAAGAAAATTAGACAGCATTTGAAACGTTGTTTGTGTTTGAATTAGCACACTTTCATGAAAAGTGACATGTTAGTCAAGAACCAACATGAAAGCTTGTTAAAGAAAAAGAAAGTGGTGTTGCTGACCATATTATGAGGAAAGACCATTCTGATGACTGAGAACTTTTTTTTTACTTAAACATGATCTCAACTGAAACAGTTTACGGGAATGACAGACTACCCCGAATGAGCAATACTGGCTTCGTCATTTGGCAACAATCTTAACGAACTCAGTAGCAGGACTGATATGCAAAATGTCAACAGGAATATGTAATATATAAATGTAATATATTTTTCTGATTTTCATTTTCCAAATTCTGTTTCAAGCGGATATGTGTATTTAGTGTGTGTGTGTGTGTGTGTGTGTGTGTGTGTGTGTGTGTGTGTGTGTGTGTGTGTGTGTGTGTGTGTGTGCGCGCGCGCTCGCGCACACGTGCGTGTGTTGGTTAGTGCGCATCCTTGTATGCATGTGTGATTCTGCAAGAGCTGACATCTTACCCCTTGGCCCCTTCTGCTCCTTCCCCATACCCCCCTTAGTCGTAAGATCAGTCTTTATTTTACAGTTGTATCGTTAAAAAGTGTACATAACAACACACCGTTTCACATTCTCTTTTTCCATACCAAATAATCTTTTTATATATACACCGTCCCACACATTACCAGCGGTTTCGGATCGCTTTCACTTTAAATGATGATGATAAGATAGTGATATGCCCATCCAAAACCATCGACGCCACCCTTGCACTCCGCCATACCGACCCAGCCTCCCCTCCCCTCACACGGAAATGGAAGTCAGTTCACTTCTATTTCTATCCATCATATACAGAGAAGGTTTTATGTTCGTAAAACATTGAACAGTGCATTATCATCCCCTTTTGACAGACATCCTCTTTCCCCCCTCGTCCTCGTTCCCCTTCGACAACAGTCTGCCCCCACCCCTCACAAACATCCGTCCCTCACTCCAGTATTTTTAGTTTTCAATTGGATTTTAAAATACTAGTCCTCTCTTCACATTCCCTCGGTTTAAAAAAAAAAACATCTTCTTGCTTATCTCTTACCCTGGGGATTGAAGATTACCAATCATCGATTGATTGATCAATCAGTCAATTAGCCTAAATTGTAACTCACTCACTCACTCACTCACTCACTCATTCATTCATTCTGTCTCTCTCTGTCTGTCTCTGTCTGTCTGTCTGTCTGTCTGTCTGTCTGTCTCTCTCTTTTCAACTTTCCAAGCGTTAGAGGATATTGTATATCCCGCAGCAAGCAGATTGAAGCTAGAACCTTAAAGCTAGAACAAGTGTTCAGTGAAAGGGAACGTCTTGCGCGTACTGTAAGATGGACCTAAGTGCTGGCAGAATTTTCAGTCAGTGCTTACAAACATCATTCTTTAAAAGACCATTCTACTTTTAATTCTGCATATCAATATGTAGGAAACAAAACAAAAAAGCTGGGGTTCACTTTGTTCAGTGCAATTACAAAGTCATTTGATTCTAAGGAACAGGCAATGTTACAGTTTGAGGCAGAAATCTGAGCTTTTGAGAAAGGTGTGTTTACTGCAAAAGTACCTCTGTCGTGATGAAGTACTTCCTAGATGTAGACATCAGGACGTTAAGATTTCTTGTTTAAAGTGAATTTGATAGATACCCTATATCGTTCACTTTATATTTGAAATGCATACAATTCGGACTGATGGTATGTAGAATAGAGACACATGGTGCCCTGTAACGTGTGCAGGGTGCTGCTGAGAGTTTAGATAGTAATGGTGAGAGTGCATGGGATTCCAATGGTTGGCAATGTTTAAATTCTTATAGATTTGGGTTTGTGTGGGATCACTATGGTGTATGTCAAAGTTGTTTACGTGTTCAGACAGAGGGACGTGGATTGTAAGATGCAGTATTTACATGACATGACCTTATCCACTGTATTCTCTCTCTCTCTCTCTCTCTCTCTCTCTCTGTCTCTGTCTCTCTCTCTGTCTGTCTGTCTGTCTGTCTGTCTCTCTCTCTCTCTCTCTCTCTCTCTCTCTCTCTCTCTCTCTCTCTCTCTCTCTCTCTCTCTTTATTCTGGGGGACTTCCATTGTTTTGTTTTCCTCAATTTTTTTGCATTCTCAGGTTGGGTTGGTGCCTACGGTTGGCTTTACGTTATGAACCTCAGATGTTTTTTCCACGCTGAGTTTACTGTTTGGCCAATTCTAATTCATACATCAATACACGGTGACCAACAGTTTTTCTTCAGGGTTGTGATTTTCTGTTTTAGACGTCCAGTGTCTTCCTTTATTTCTCCCGATCATTTCTTTGCGGAGCAACAGAATGGAACAGCCGTGACCTCACTCAGTTGGTGTTATGACAAAGAAGCAAACTCCTAGTCTTTGACACTTCAAGGCACTAACGCCGCTGACAGAAATGCATGGCAAGAACTGGTTCTACGCATTCGTTGAATCGATCCATACAGAGAAGAGGTCGACTCTGGTGGCAAGTTTAAGTTTTCTTCCCAGCAGCAGAGTCGTAAATCAATCTTCATATGACAGTTGCAACAGTTCACAAAGGCAGACGTATCTTTCAGCTCTAACAATACTCGAATGATCACTGTCTTCAATTACTCAATGATCACTCTATCTTCTTGTCGTATCTCTCTCTCCCCCCCCCCCTTCCCACCCACCACCACCGCCCACAGCCATCCCGTATATTCATAGACGTAAATTTGAGAGTTGCAGAAACGTGGCGTTGCGAAGCCAATGAACGAATACGGAATATTTCAGAACGTTCAATAATCATTACATGGTATAGCCCATCAATAGACCTGGACCCTTCTGCAAAGTTAGGCAACCATGATGTCATTTAGCCAGTCAAAATACTTGAAAGATGATTGAAAGTTCAAGAACACTGACGTAGTACTCAATGCACGAAAGAGTTTTGTGGAAGCTTTATTTCGCTTTCAAGACCCATTCTGGGACTCTACAGACACTTAGCGAATTATTACACCATCTGCGAATACAGCATATAGTAAGCGAACATCACAGGGAACTAAACGCATCTTGAGCAAAGTTTTCATCTGTTTGCAGCAGTTGATACCTGGGCCAACTTGTGCTACCTGAGCTCAGAGAACTCTGTCTGAGCTCAGAGAACTCAATCGTATGGCGTACACGGCTGTTATACGTCGTTTTCTCGAGACCCCAAGTCGCAAAACCATCTTCTAACAATCACTATCTGTTCAATTCGTGTTGTTCAGAGCCCTGCCTATCGCAAGAAATCTATGCGGAATCTACTAAAAGCCATCCGCATACCTGTCATCAAGTGCCTTTGTCAAACCATCAAACTCGATGTGAAATTCTTGGTTCTATCTTGGCACGTGTACTATGGCTAGCAGATACCAAACCCTATGTCGTTGTGGCCATGGCTGCTCGACAGCCTCACTGAGATTTAGGGACAATGACGTCTGTTATGGCCCTGAGGCCAGACAGAACCATCCCCATCACCCTCCCATCCACACCCCATACCCCAACCTCCATGCACACTACTACACAGACAAAAACTTACATCAATACATAGCAGTTACAATTTAAGACATAAATAATTAGCACAGCGTACCAGCTTTCAGCCCTACTCCTCCCATGCCTCTTTCCCTTCCCATATATGCACATAACGCATGTATCTCTGGCGAAAGAACACGTAGTCTTAAAGTATGCCACTAAAGATGTGTCCATGTGTTTTATTTTTTAAACTTATCTAGTGACTGAAAAGGGGCGTTGGCGATGGAGGAGAGTTTAAGATGTGCACACAACATCAACATCAACATCAACCCACTGGAGCTGAATCGTCCCGTGCTTTGACAGCGACAGCGAAGGATGTTAGGTCAGGAGAAACCGTCATCTGCACACGTTGCTTTCCCGATCGATGCTGCCAAACAAAATTCTCTCCATTGTCGTCGCATATTTATAAACATATTTTACGCCTCTTAAAAAAAGTATTAACTTTTTATCATATATTAATGGGAGAGGTAAAACATGAACTTTGTCTTCTCGCGCTATCGAATACCTTTTAGCTTACAGCAAAACACTGTCGAAATGTTATAAAATACAAGTTTGACTGCATTATACAAGCATGTTTGACATTTTGTTTCTTGAGGTCTTTACGTCAAAAATACCATCCATGTTACAAAAGAATAACTTTTATCCATTAGTCAGGACTTAACATTTCGCGTATAACGTGAACATATCCATTAAAATGTAGAAGGAAAAACGGGATAAGTTCGTTTTAGAATGACATTTGTGTAGGTACGCCAGGTTAGGAAAACACATTCCCAAGGATGATGAGCTTATCTTTGTCGCTGAATTCAAACACACAGAGGTTCAGGTCATCATCAGGGTTTCTCTATGTGTGAACGTACCAACAGAACTGACGGCAGTACCAAGGCAGTCCTTTGCTAACATAAGTGTTACGGATGGTGTGTATTACCGTCTGACTCTCGCGTTCAAAAGTTTGGATGCGTGTAACGATTCTCCCCTACACACACACCCACACCACACGAGTATGGACAGCGAGGCAACACGTAAATAATTATTGAGTTTGTTTTCTTTTATATGCTGCATGAACCATGAAAACATTATAAACATATCACCATAAATCATTAATATGAATTTACATGCACAAAATCAATACACACCACCACACACACAGCGTGCAGATCAACATTTCACATCAATTAAGGTATGTAACAGCACAGAGAGCTTAACCGTCGCTCTTACAAAATTGTCACATCATTTTTTTTTTTCTGACACAGTCCTCGCTGGCACCGTCAGTAGTGTCGCAACAGACACAGTCCACATACTTGGCTGCACAGAGCCAAGTCACAGTCTATAGCAGAGCAGAGCCGCTCACGAATACAGTCCCAAGAGGTGTCCCAAGGGGCACTTTACACAGCAGAAAATCACGTCGGACTACCGACCTGGCGGTCAGCCTCTCCACGTCGACGTGACGGAGAATCCTGAGGCCCTTTTCAACACATATACACTACTGATCTGGCAGTCAGACTCTCCGTCGGGTCGCGACAGAGACAGCGGCTGGGGCACGGGCTGCACCCCCCACACCTGATGATAATCCGTTCCAAGCCGGACTCAAGGGCCTCACCGACACCTGGGGAATTGATTAACTACATTGGGTTACCTAGCCTACTACCTACATATTTAACGCCTTTGTCTTGTCACTACCAGTTACTCTTCACATGACGCATTTCTGTAGAATTTGAGGGGGGAAATACCCATAATATAGTCTACTAAGTTTCAATAGAAAAATTCCTCGATTAGCACCATGAGTGATTACATTGATTAATACAACAAAGATGATCTCACGTAACCCTTTTATAGGTACCAATAATAAAGTTATTACAGACAAAGGAACGATTTCCACTTGTCCCTTTCTATCAAGAAAAGAATGGTTTTACTTTTCCACATCATCATCACTTGACGTGTCCACAACAGGGATCAGACTAGATTTGCCAACAATTCATACACACAAAAAAAATTCATTTCTCACTTCCAGAGCTCACAACACTCTCATCATTATCATACTTTAGGGAAAAGATAAACAACGTTTTTTTTTAACATAATACATTGATTTATCTGACCACTTTTCCTAAATCACATATAAATATATATATTCTCTCTTCCATTCACTCACTCCATTCTTCTCGTTCACCTCTCGACTCACACACACACACACTAAACACACAACTTCCTACAGTCACCCAATATCTCATCAAGTCTCATCAATCACAAGATCAATAGGTGAACGATTCAATATTTTAGCCCTTCACTAAGAACTGGAAAATTCACGACCAACCGTAGGAAAAAACCAACTCCATTAGCACTAACCCAAACTTTCATTTAACAAGTCACATACCTGATTACTACCAAAACTAAGCTGCGAGTCTCTCGTCGGCGCCGTAGAGATGTTTCCAGGCCGGAAAATCTACAGAAACCCAAGGAAATCCTCGCTCACTTGACTGACAACAAAACGCGGGAGAGTAGCTGTCAGGTAAACAGGTGAACAGGGCAACTTTCGCCTCATCAGAACTGTCCCTACAATTTGGGACCGGAAAAAAAAAAAAATGGTCCATCACAATAAGGTACAGGACCATAACTCGATGTGCCTTGGTGCAGGCTGTCTGGATTCCTACCAAGTATGCGCTGTATGGCATCACCAATGCCAGGCATTCTAGGAGAGCCCCATTAGCCTTCCTAGCGCAGTTAAAGGTAACCTTTCGGTGGGCTTTCACCTGTAAATCTGGTCTCGCTATGGCTGTAATGTCAGTCTGGTCACACACACACACACACACACACACACACACACACGCGCGCGCGCGCGCGCGCGCGCGCGCACATGCACATGCACGCACGCACGCACGCACGCACACACACACACACTCACTCACTCACTTACATCCACATATTACACTTCACTTGTGTGCCTACAAAAGTCTGTCAAGTGATTAGTACCTTAAGAGGTTCGTCTTTATGTGACGTTTTCCCTGTTTAACTGCAGCTGTTTTTTTCCTCGGACTGTTCTTCCTCTCAGTTCTGGTGACTTTTTCTGACATCTTTGCATCGCGCATTTGATGTAGTAAACAGGAAAAAAAAAAATATCTAAAATTTATGCGGGGGATGGGAAGGTGGGGGTGGAGGTGGAGTCGGGGGAAGAAAACAGAAGTGGTTATTTTTGTTACAAAGAAAGTAAACATTTTTATAAAGACGAAAATGCTTTGATAAGAATTCATCTTAAGATGGCGCATGGCATGAAAAAATGTGTCAAAATCGTTTCAGAATGTGTTTTGGGTTCTTGGTGGGAAAGCCCCCTATAATCTCTTTAGTTCACACCTGTGATGTTTATTTTGCATAAATATTATGTTTTGTGTGAGAAATAAATCATTTTATAACCTAGGTGTGTCTACAAAATGTCAAAAAAAAAAACCTAAAAGCGAAAATTAGCAAGCTTCAAGCCCTAGTTACTGCAAGTTCTATGAAACGGACCCCGCCATGCCATGGCTCGTTGTAAAGCTAGTGATTTGACCTAGATTCGGACGTCAGAATCTTATGCAAATAAGGGTTTCCATCGACACACAAAGCTAAAAAAAAGAAGTAGCCCCTTCCACAATTTGACCAATGAAAAACTACATTATACAGAGGTGAAGGTCGATGTCTGAAACGAGCAACTTCATTGGCTAATAACCTCCCTGCATTGCGCGTGCTTCCTGCGTGATCGCTTGCCGAGATCGCCCGAAGATCACTTCAGCACTTTCCGACCTGAGCAACACGGCGTCATTTCGGCAGCCATCATCGATTTTGACAGCTGATTAACAAAATGCCTGCAAGAAAGTGGTCAACCGAGCACCAGTTTGGCAAAAGGAAAAGAAAAGGCCGGAAAAGGATTGCTGCAAAGGAAGAACCTGCAGAAACTGCGCCTGAACCACAGCCTGGGCCGTCGCGACCCGATACAAGCAAGCCTATCAGATCGTCTGCAAAACTGAAAGTTTGGGGAGAAAACGGCCTTTGTCTCCACCCCTCTCTTCACCCCTCCCCCTCCCCCCCCCCCCCCCCCCCAAGTAAAAGAAGAACACGAACAGAACAGATGCAGAATGGACAATGGAGGGGAATGTGATCGTGGACAACAAAGCATTGAATGCTCTGTTCGATGGTTACAAGTGTCCCAAGTGCAAAAAGAAGGTGAGGGATTGTGTTTTGTTTATCTTCTTCTTCAGCTTGTTTATCTTCTTCTCTCGTCATGACCAGCATCTAATTTTAGAATCTACCCTGCAAGTTGTGTGCGACGGTTGTGGGCCAAGCCTGCTCTGTGTGTGGTGTTGTTGTAAGCATGTGTGTGGCTGTTCGTGTGATGTTGTTGTTGTTGCTGTGTGTGTGTGTGCGTGTGTGTATAGGTGGTGGGGCTGTGTATAAGTTGTTATTTTTGTTGGGGGTGGGGGGGGGGGGGAGAGAGAATTTCTGTGTGGTGAGTGTGTGTGTTGTTGCATGTGTGTGTTGTTGTTGTGCGTGTGTGTGGTTGCTGTGTGTGAGTGTGTATGTGAAGGGAGGGGGGTTGTGGGGGATGGGAGGGTGTGTGTGCTTTTATTTGTGTTATTCAGTTCACTGTGTGTGTGTGTGTGTGTGTGTGTGTGTGTGTGTGTGTAGTTGTTGCTAGGCAAGTTTGTGTGCGTGTGTTTGTGTGTGTGCATACACACATGCGCGCGCGCGCACAAACATGCACGCGTGTGCGCGCGCGCACACACACACACACACACACACACACACACACACACATGCACATGCACACACTTGATTTCAGAGATATTTATTCTGATTTTTTTATTTGTTCTTAGGTGCAGTTATGCGAAGGCGCGTCTCGCCGGATGGGGTTTGCTGTTCACCTGACAGTGAAGTGCAAGGCCTGTGGGGAGGTGATGTACCAGACCATGTCTTTACAGAGGACTTTGTGGAAAAGGCAGACACCAAGAGGGTGCAGTCAGCAACCAGGAAGACTTATGAAAAGGCCAAAGCCCACCGAAAAACAATAGAGGCTGCACAGACCGACGAGAGAGGGAGGCTCGAGGACGGGAAGGGGAGGTTTATGGTGCTGGTGCATTCTAAAATCTACAGAAAGGCTGAAAAAAAGTCAGAGATAGTGCACTAAATGGATGAAGTAAGCAGGAAAAATATTGGGACAGCATTGTATGAAAAATAATTTTTGCACATAATTGACATATACTTTCCGGTCCGTTTTCTCAAATGCTGATTTTCACTGCCACGTGCTTGTTGAGGAACACTGTATCTTCAGTTTTAATGCAGGTATTCAAATGAAACTTGGTGTGTGCATGTAAAAATAGCTGCTGAACACAATAAGACATATTAGAAGACTCTGACTATGGTGGTTATAATGCTAAGTGTGAATGTGTAAAGGTTTATGATGAAAGAAAAAAAAAACTTTTCAACCCCTGATGAAAAATAGTAATAAAATTTTCAGAAAACTGAAATGGGTTTTATGGTGTTTTTTGACCATGTTTGTCTACTTTCATATAAATAACTAAGGAACTGGAGCCTTGGTATTGTACCAGTAGCTGTCCCAAAAACGTTAGTATAAAAAAAAACTAGAGCATCCAATAACCCCTGTCATTTTTGTCAGATTGACTCAAAAAAAAAAAAAAAAAAAAAGCAGACTACTGCCTAGATATTGCAGTTGTGTGCCAAATTTTATAAGTGTACCTTGCATCAAAGCTGAGAAACAAAAATAAACGATTTTGCACGCCATTAAGACCATGTAGACCATTCTTTGACATTAGAAAAAGGAGATTAGGCTGAACAGATGTGATCTCTGATCTTTCCCCTTAGACTCGCCAGTGCTCCCTTCTCTCTCTCTCTCTCTCTCTCTCTCTCTCTCTCTCTCTCTCTCTCTCTCTCTCTCTCTCTCTCTCTCTCTCTCTCTCTCTCTCTCTCTCTCTCTCTCTCTCTCTCTCTCTCTCTCTCTCTCTCTCTCTCTCTCTCTCTCTCTCTCTCTCTCTAATGGTTCATTAGATTGTTTAATGATCCTGGATGTTATTATTCCCTCTACTGTAACAGTAACAAATGAAAAAAAACAATGTATCTCTGACATTAAAGGTAAGGCAGCTGAGTATAATAAAATCATAATGTGTAAGGATTATCACTATTGTAACCAACGGATGTTAACTAACGAAACTGTAACAGAGGCAAAGGAGGTGACTTTGATAACTTTTTAAATGTTGATAACAATAACAATAATGAATACTTATATAGCGCCTATTCTCGGCTAGAGACCAAGCTCTAAGCGCTTTATAATCCACACTCGTTTACACAACGGGCTGCCTACCTGGGTAGTGCCGACTGAAGAGCTGCCTGCTGGCGCTTCATTCAGTCGTTTCCCGTGACATCCAGTCAGTATCGTTCAATATCGTTCACTCAATTTTCTTACTTCCTTCATTCTTTCCATTTCGTAGCATCAGAGGCAATGAACTAGATACTGATGCATTTATATGGTCAGATTGCTTCTGTTTCACAGAGTGTACTAGAAACATTCGAGGGAATGTAGTTGACGATCATAGATTTGTCATTGTCGTGGAAGCTACTATTCCCACTAATGCAACTGTAACATTAGACCCAATGCACTTGGTTATAATATATATTTTACTTATTAGGGAAAATCTTTTCATACCAAGATGACTGTGACATTAGAGGCAATGACACTAATAACCACCGATTTCGAACACCATTATACCCACCAATGAAACTGTAACATGAAGGTATTATCACAGACTTTGATTTGTATGTGTGATAAGGTTTGTATCCATCAAGGAACCAGAAGAAACGATGAACATTTTCAATGAGGAATGAGGAATTGTTCATTGTAGTCTGATGTTGCACTTAATTTTCAGGATCCCTCCAGCCCAAACCTAAAGTATTGGGTTGGGGTAGGGAGAGTGGGGTGGGCGGAAGCGAGGGGAAGGGGAGATGAAGGAGTATCCAATGCAGAGAAAGAGTAACAGTAACATTGCCTGAGTGAAAAAAAAAAAAGAGAGATTATAGAGTTCAAAACAGACCATAATAACTGACACCAGTTTTCCAAAGTTTTTTTTTCAAAACAGTATTTTAGTGACCATAAAACCAGCATTAGCCTACTGCGTTGATTTACTTAGAGTCGCGTTCATTCTAGTGTAAGATACTGTGAATTTTCTTATTAACTGAAATAAGTTATAAACCGGTTCGTTTTGAGCACTGCCCCCCTCCTTTAACGCAGCGATAAAAACTGAAGAGGTGACCGCCCACTGGCCGGTTCATCTCATTGATTTCCTTGACATACACGCTTATTCCTTGTCTACCACGCTCTACCTCCCCTCCATCTATCACTCTCTTTACACTATATTCTATGCACTCCAAACGCACCATTACAACTTGTTTATTCAGTTACTACTCCTCGTTTAAAGCCTGACTTTCCTGACGCGCCAAGTCGTGATTTAAATATTTTTACCACTTTCTCTCTTCTTGTGCCTGCTGCCGTTGCTGCAAGGCCACATTCCACAGGTACAGAAAGGGGCTAAGAGCGGAACTGAGAGGTAGCACAAACACCACCATTGCGCCATGCATCTTGCTTAATGCATGAACACCATTTGTAGCCATCATCGTTACCAAGCCTAAGGTAAGCCAGGTTACACTGTTCGTGGCTGCCACTTTCCGCATCAGGTGGACTGAAGAATACACCGATCTTGTAATGGGATCAAGTCTGGCTCTAAATATGGGTGCTTGTCTGTAGATGACAACTTGGCTTACAGTGATTGGTAAGCAAATCATGAAATTGATTACTACAACCACAGTGAACCACCGAAACTCGTCGTCATTATTATTTGATGATCAAATATCGCTAGGCGGCATAGCCCAGACTGACCCTTAAGACCCCAGTGTGACAAAACCAGGAAGAAAGGGAACTAACGACAACAGGATTCCAACACACCACGCTGCTAGGCAGGCTGATGTCAGAGAGGCTGCCTTTAGCCGCCACGAGTCCTTCCCAAAGCAAATGACGGTGACGTGATCCAGGGTGAGAAGCCCAATGATCAAAAGGGACGTCTCACAGGACAGATATAACAAAACCCCGCCACTTTACAGAACAAGCTGTTGGTCCACATCTTTTCAAAGTGGATATAGCGAGCATCAAATATCTCATTAGCTATTGTAACAATGATGACGTGATATCCAGTACAGGATTCAGCAAATATCAAATTAGCAATCATCAACGAATTGCTTTCAAAACGCCCCTCAACTACAAAGACACTTGATAAGCAAATCAAGTTTCCGAAAATGGAGCACAAACTGACCACCCAGAAGAAAGCTCTGTACAGTTCAGTTGGCATCAGCTTCGTGCAAGAAGGAAGCATAGCATGGGGAGCTGAACACTGTATTTTACCCGAGTGTTTCGGAAGTATGTTTTCGCAACAAAACCTGTAATTTGATGTTAATATGTTTTTGTAAATGACCAGACCCTGAAAACAAATCCAAAGCGAAATCTTGAATGGGGTTAAATCTCATCATGTCCACTTTATGCAAATAAGGCACAGTTTTAAAACCTAATGATCCAATGGTTTTTAATGCACCATGGGACAGATTTAAATATTTCATTAGGGGTAAATATATACATAATTCATCTTTCAATGCGTTCAGGTTTGTGTCCGAAATGTCAATCCGCATCAGTGAGTAATGAACTTGTTTTATGAATTTGTTCGTTGTGTGTACGATGGGATTTCTTGCTAATCGTACAGCTCTTAAATTTGATAGGTCCAACAAAGTTGTTGTATCAAACAATATCAAATTGTTATCAGCGAGATCAATGAACAGTAGGTTGGGAAGTTTTACTCTTGAAAAATTGGATACAGAACAGAAGGACATCTTCAGATGGATAAGATAAACATTTGTGGTAAAATGACTCAGTGACATTGCTGATCCTGAGGCATCAACGTATCGGAGCAGTGGGAAAAGATGAGCAGGAAAGATGTTCCTGCACAGGAACAAGTGACCTTGACAGACACAACCTTCAGGACAAGTCAGGTCACACATGAGTTCATCATCCGTTGTGGACACTGACCCCACCCATCACACAGATGATCTCCATGCACACATATTCTGGAATTTTGACACTGGTACAAAGCAAAACATGATTTTCTGTCACAGTATTCTTCATCTTCTCCATAAACACAGTCAGAAAAACCATTGCACCGGGTGTAGATGGGAAGACAGTTCAGCCATTCTGCTGCACAACGATAGTGAGAATGAGGACAAGACTCGTCAGCTTTCATCATCTGCTGTGTAAAGTACCCGGTGCCATCGAGATCAATGTGAAAATGCTTAATCTCCCTATCTCTAAATCTGAAGACAGTGTGTACATGACGATTGGCAGCCAACTTCGTCAGAGTCATCCAGACAATCAGAGTACTCATTACAGCGCTGGCTCTTCATAATACATTGACCGTTAGTACACAGAAAACCGTCACACGAAGGATGCTTACAAAATAACTCATCACTGTTTTCTGGACAGTCTTGCTTAAAATCACATAGTGAAGTGTAATGTACTGATGTACCACTACCATCACAACTGAACAAGCCTTGTGCACATTGAACTGTTCTTCCAGCTGATGACAACATGTTGTTCTCTTCAACACTCGCATTCAGAAAAGCAAAGCACCGTGAGCTGCGCGCCTTACCAGTGTGACTGTAGCTGTCACAATACGTAAATGTGTGGATCATGCGACCATCTGAACCACTCACTAAACACTGCTGAGTTGATGTGAACGTCGACTGAGGCGATTGTGAATAGGTGGACACAATCTGGAATGCCAACAAAGGCCTAGTCAACATTGATTCTGTTTCACATAGGGTTGCACCTGCTGATAATGATTTTAAGTTCTTTTCTTGAATGCTTCCATGAAGCAGTTTCCCAATCATGATTTTCCTTGATGGTCTGTGCTGAAAATAATACCTATAGTAATTCTTGTTGTATATCAAAATGTTTTCAGACCATTTATGAAACATACTATACAGAAAAGGAACTAGATACCAGCCCATAGAATACCCTACATTCACAATAAATTTAAAATAGTTTTTAAAAATGTGTTGCAAGTGTTTATACTGCTTTCTAGTCCTTATTGAACCAGTTCTTTGACCTATCTTCTGACATTCATATTCTGTAGTAAAAACGATTGGAATGGAACTTTGGCGTGATGACCAGTTTGAAACACTTGTTTTTTTCTGACGCCACCATCCCGTGACACCCAGGACCACTGAAGGGACAGTGTTCTGTTTCATCCCGTCCGTCTTCACACTCTGTCTTCAGATTACACTGCAGAAACTGCTGGAATACAGAGTAATGGTTCACAGAGCAGTTGAACAACCCACTGAGTAATTTGGAAGGATAATCATTCTTAAAGAAAGCAATAAATATATTTTCAGAACGCATCGATGAGAAGGACCGATTTGAATGTCAATGACGCTTTTAGTTAAGAATGCGGAAGCTGGTTTGAAACGATCAGAACATAGGCGAGCACTACAAAGGTGCTTACATGACAGTCCATTGTATTGTGTTTTATTTGTACTGAGTTTTATGTAAACGCAGGGAAATGGTAGACTGCTGCTTTGAACAACGATAAAGACATGACTGCTGAACACTCACCATAAGAACATTCTTAGTTAATCGTAATAATTCGCGGAAACGAATAAAAGCATACGGCACAATGAACTCAGAATATTGTGGGGCCTGTTTTATGATTATTTTGTTCCGTTTTATTGCGTGAAAGTCAATTGCAAGCATTGGATGATTCAAATGTGACACCCACATGTTCCGTGAACTTGATTGAAAGAACATGTCTTCAAGGCCATAACCGCATTCCAAATGTTCATCAGCTTTAAAGGACATTTGTACGAACAGTCCTGTTTCCCAGTTGCTGAAATTGCACCAGTATATACCCAGCCGTTGAACGTGAGCACGGACATACATGGCCTTTGTCACGCTGACGTGTAGATTACAGTAAATTTCAGAATGATCACAAAAGCCGTACACGACGCCTTGTTT
>JADBJO010011420.1:52500-57500 GCA_016801955.1 Conus betulinus | reverse complement strand
TGCCTCTGAGTGGGTGTTGTGTTTGAAAATGATGAATCATTATTCAAGTTCAGGGTTCTAGTCCATCTCCCCTTTCCCTTTGTTGTTGCATATTGCGTTCTCATACATATCTGTGTTTAAAAAAAAAAAAGCAACCCAGTGCTGTGTTCATTACATGTAAGCAGCAGGCTGTGGTTGTGAAATCATTGCCTGGTTGACCATGCAGCTCAGCGTTGCACAAAGCAGGCACAGAACTACACTGTTGGCACTGGCCCACAGTTTTTTTTATAACAGACCAGTGTGCTGGTCTTAGTGAAAGTAGTGTACATAACTGTTGAGGTGGCTGTGATCCAGGGTGTGTTGATAAGACATTTGTATGACTGCCAGATTAACCAGCACAAAGCGCTGGCCAGTTAGATTATAGTGATTAAGCAGGCATGGCTTAGGCCATCAAGATTTACTTAATCACTTCTTACCTGAATTTTTTTTCTTTCCTTTCAGTAATCCTGTTTGTTCAATTAAAACATGTGTAATTAATACACACACATTTCTAGATTTAATTCCTAAGGTGTATGATTTAGTATGTTAGAATTTTTTTTTTTTTTTTATCATAGGATCTGAAGGAGAGTGAGAGTGATGACCTAATGGCTTTATTTACAACTCTAATGCTGAAAAATGCAATGTGCTACATAACACACATGAATGAAATGAAAACAATCTTTAGGATACAGTTCATTGTGTAACAGTGACACCTATGAAATGGAAACAGTCTTTAAATGATTAATGTACAAGAAAAGCTTGGAATCAGATTCACATGCAACTGCATTTAACACAACACAACACACACACACACACACACACACACACACACACACACACACACACACACACACACACACACACACACACACACACACATCCACAGAGACACTCACAAATGCACACACACATAGGCATGCACTCACAGACAGACAGACAGACAGACAGACAGACAGACACACACACACACACACACACACACACACACACACACACACCACACACACACACACACACACACACACACACACACACACACACACACACACACACACACACACACATGCACACACACACAAACTGTTCAGTACAATACAATACTTTAGAGTGCAATGTAGTGCAGCATTGGTAAGTTCAGTACAGTGTAACACGGTAAAGTCTGATAGATACTGTAAATTGCATTACACAGCACAGTACACCACACACTACTCAGCTCACAATACAACACAATACAACAAAATATTGCTGCCATCAATCATCTATGTTGTAATCATTATTTAACCTTTTCATGGCAAAGTATTTCAGTCATGACAAAAATGGATGCATTAGCGCAAAGGCCTACAACAAATACTTTTTTTTTTTTCTGCAGTGAAGTATGGTATTAGTGTGTCAGTTCACTTTCTCACAATTACCAAAGGATCATTCTTGACAGCGTTCAACCAGAGCACAGCTGTCTGTTGTTCTGTTGTTTACCAGATGTATGTCATCCTTGTACTGTCTACACCTTGCTGCCTCTGGCTGGCCGTCATGTCAATAATTGATTGTCATTACTTCTCAGTCTGGCAGATCAATGCTATTCTGCTTTACTGACTCTCTTTACTTTTCTCCGGGCGCCAGATAGGAGGCTGCATGAATTATTTGTGGCTGGGTCTCTTGGAGAATGTGCTCTGGGGAGAAGCTCAAACTGCATGCACATTTGTCTCATTTTTCATGGCATTTTCCATACATGGATGACACTCACAATATGTTCTTGGAAATTATCGAAGGTACATTATTATTTGTGTGTTTGTGTGTGTGTGTGTGTGTGTGTGTATGTGTGTGTGTGTGTGTGTGTGTGTGTGTGTGTGTGTGTGTGGTGTGGTGTTCATTTTCAGTCTGACAATGGTTTACATTTGGCTGAAGCATTATTTTTGTTTGTTTTTGGTCAGAACAGATTTATTGATGTCAAATCTGGCATGATTTTTCCAGGGACTTTCAGGGATAAAAGGGAGAACTTTGTAGCTTGGATGTCATCACTTAGAATATTTTCACAACATATGGGAGGATTTCAAACTATGTTATGCTTTCCGGGTCAGTGTCTATGTACAGGGTACTGTTTACACCTGGTAAAAGTCTTTGTGGATATTCTTTTTGCTAGTCTTAGGATATTTCCACAAAAATGGAGCTCAAGTTATGTAATCATTGCTTCCAGATATTACTTAGGCTCAGATCCTGTCACATTGAGCAAGACATCAAGCAGTCAAAGTGCTCCGTCGGGTTTGGTCAGCAGCACCCTCAGGGCAGTTCATCATTGCTTATTCACCTTCTGTAGGTCCCTGTTGATCATCTAGCACTAATTCATCTTTGGGCGTCTCTTTTGCCACTGTCCCTGAGGGTTGCATTGAAGGACTTGGTTGTCAAGTACGTTTGGCGGATGTCTTGCGACATGTCCTAGCCAGCACAGATGATGCTTGTATGTAATTTAGGACATTGACTGTTATTAGGCTTGAGTTTTGACTGCCTTGTTTATAATGAAGTTGTTCCAACTGGTGCCCAGAATTTTTCATATTCATTTGCTAATGAAAGGTACTGAGTTTTTTTTTTTTTTTTTTCTTCTGATTTTCATGTGTTAAGTTGCACAGCTGTACAAGAGATGGACGGTATATTGCTGTTCCATTATTGTTGGACATGAATAATGAAGGCAAAACAGAAGAAGTATTTTAATGTACAGATTGAATGATATATATAGCCTTTGTGTTAATATTGATTTTGAACATCAGTTAAAGCTTTCTTTGGGTTGTTTAGAAGATAATATACAAATTTATTAGACAGTCAGTCTCTATGCTTGATTTTATGATAGCATGGACAATTTTTTTTTAAACCCATAGATTATCTTGATAATTACACCTTAAGGAAAAAGAATCTGAGATAGATTGAACAAATTATGTGAAAGGACAAAGCAAAGGAATACTCCACACACTCCACAAAGTGCCATTTGACATGTCTGCATATCCCAATCAGCCGTGCACTTAGTTTCATGCTGAAGTAGGTATATCACATGTGGATTGGAACATTGAAAATCTGCGACACAGTGTTTGAGTTTTCATTCATTTGTGTGACAAGCAGATTAAAAAAAATTTTTTTTTTAGGTGACATGTTTTTTTGTTTTATCTCTTTGTAATGCTGACAAAGTGCTGTATTTTCCTCCTTCAAAAAGACCCTTTTTTTAAAAAAAAAGAGTACTTTGGCTTTTCTGTTTAGTATATGTGTGAATTGAAAAGAGGTATATTATGTTAAATTGAAAAAAGAAAGGTTAATAGACCAGGTCTTTTGCTTGTCTGAAGATAATCAATCAGATCATATATTAAACGTATGTTATCTCCAATATATCTGTTTTTTTAATGAATCCAGTCTGGGTCTCCATCTATAATTGATGGAAGAATTAATTTCAGCCTATTTGCAATACATGCAGAGCCTATCTTATAAACAACATTAAGCAAAGAGATCGGTCTCCAGTTTCCAATAAACTGACGCGGTTTATCTCCCTTAGGAATACAGATTATTACCCCTTCTTTTTGTGTGGAAGACAATTCCCCTTTTCTAAACCCTTCATTTAGTGACCTTACAACAAAAACCCCAAGATAACGCCAAAACACATTTGAAAAATTCCACTGTGAATCCATCGCCTCCTGGACTTTTATTATTTTTCATGTTTTTGAGTGCAAACCCAGCTTCTGTCAATGAAATTTCGCCTTCCAAGGAGTCCTGCTCCTCCCCGGACAAACGTGGGTAGTTCAGCAACCAAACTCCTGATTTCTATATCTTCAACGTTTTTTTCAAGGTACAATGTTTTATAAAATGTGTTGATTTCATTAGCTATTTCTTTTTCATCTTTTATCATTGTACCATTTTTGTCTATCTCTGTGATTCTTTTACTCACAAAATTCCTCTTTTCTAAAGAACAAAAATAGTTCGTGATTTTCTCGCCCTCAGCTATCCATCTTGTCCAGGAGCGAAGCAAGACTCCCTCCATTTTTTTTCCCTTAGAGATACCAGTTCTGCTTTACTATTTTCTAAGTAATTTTTCTCTATTTCAGTTAACATAACTTTTTTTTCTAGTCGTTTTATCTGTTCTAGCTTTTTTTTTCCTGCTCTGTATTTTTTTTCTTTTTAGCTGTTGCAAATGCTATTGTTTTCGCTCTTATTTTTTTCATAAGCATAGTGTCAAGAAGCAGTTGGTCACTAATACTAAACTGCAATTCGTCTTTTGGTATCTGATTTATATTTTCACGAGAATAGGGAGATAAGGCATACTCTTCTAAAACCCGTTTTATTTCATTGTGAACTTCTTCCACATACATTTTGTCTTTTAATATAGAGAACTATTAAATTTCCAGAGTCCGGCTCTGCTCTCTTCATTTTTTCGACCCAAGGACTAACGTGATGATAGAATGGTCAGTCCTATATCCTGGAATTATGTCGGCGTGAAGTGAATTATTATACAATGATTCTGACACTAGAAAAAAGTCTAATCTACTCTGTTGAAGGGGATTGTTCCTTCTCCACGTATATCTTCTTGTATCTGGATTCACTTCATGCCATACATCCATTAATTCCAAATTCATCATCATTCTCTTGACCTGTTCTTGTGCTCTAACATTATTATGGTGCCTATAGTTACAATAATCCATATCAAAATCCATAACTAGATTCCAGTCTCCACCTATTATTACAAAATCGAAATTCTTTTCTTTAATACGTTCTTCAAGATTGGCATAAAAAATCTGGGTCATCTCTGTTCGGTCCATATATACTTACAATCACAAATTCTTTTTTTCAATCATGACTGAAAGAAGAATATGTATCCTCCATTTTCGTCTTTACAAATGTTCTGAACTTTGAACTCAAAATTGTTGTTAAGCAATATAGCTGTTCCCCTAGAATTTGAGGTATGAGGAGCAAAAAAGCAGGAAAAGCCCCCATTCAGCAGTTACATATTTTTC
>JADBJO010011420.1:40000-50000 GCA_016801955.1 Conus betulinus | reverse complement strand
TACCGAATTACGCATTATATAAACCTAGAGCTACACATTGGCCTACACACCTACACACATTGGGGGGGTCGCCTGCACACGGGCATTATTTTTAACTGCATAGTAAAGGGACACGCTCCTCGACAGACATACCATTATACATACATATCTTAACATCTGCACATATACATATGCATACACATACATATGTATTCGTAACTTATCTATATTTTCCTTATACATGTTGAAGTATGCGCGTTTTGCTTTGAGATACATGCTAAAGACAAATAGAAAGACAAACCATGTTGACAATCACAGCAAAGCAGAGCCCGGCCATGGACAACAAATGTTCCATTGGAATGTGGTCCATACTTCGAAAGAAGAAAAACACTCACTTGTTTTTTACAAATACAATAAGAGTACAAAAAAAAAAAAAATGCAACAAAACAGTACAATTCTAAAATACTCCACTGGAATCCGGTCCACTGTGCTGAAGAGGAAAAACAACTCACACGCTTACATCTAGCGTGAGAGCACAGCAATAACATTAAGTAATATAGTACTTTTCTGCTTACAAATGACCATATTAACTAGGTTTTGCCACTACTCCCCTGTGTTGAGCGCTGTGCTGCATGGAAGCTCCCTAAGGTCCCGCATCCTCTGTCCGTCCGTCCGCACTGCTTCCGTCACATGGCGAGGCTTCCCTGCTGGCTGGCGGTTCTCCATCGCTGCCTGTCGTTTGACCCACGGCGTGTCGGGACTGCTGGCTGCTAAAGGGGAGGGCAGCTTGGCTGGTCACCTCCGCTCTCCGCACTCAACCCCTGCCTCTGTCTAGGAGCCCCCAGGTGGAAGGACAACCTGAAAAAGAACTGTCTGGTGCCTCATCAAACTGAGTGTTCGAACAGTGAGCCTGGGAGACAGTTGGTAACCCTACATGACAGAATCAATCTGTGCTATGTTGCCGTCTTCGATTTGAAGGATTTGAAAATCCAGCAGCTTACAGAAGAGCTTGCCCTGAAAAGACCAGGCTGAAAGAACTGCTGGATGTTTCTTTATTTCCATCAGCTCTGATAGTTCAGCTTGGTTAAATCTTCATTTATGTAAATCTTGGAGTTTTGCTGCTTAAGTTTCTTACGCTGGGCAAATATTTGTGTTTTTATTTTTTTCTATTGGTCAGACGAACTACCACTGGTCTGTCATGGCCAGGTGAGAACTTGCCGACTCGGTGAGCGATGCTGATGTGTTCAGGCTGGAATGACTGTACTCCTAGTTTATCTTTTACTAGACCAATGACTTTCTGTTCAGTTTGTTCCGAGGTCTCTGATTTTGAATCGCCGGTTAAGTTTATTATTTTGATGTTTTCTTTTCTTGTGTATTGTTCCAGTGTGTTTCTGAGTTCTTTTTTCCTGTGTGAGACGTTTGTTAAGTCTGCTGACATCATCTGATAAATCTTCAAATTTTTTCTCCAACTGTTGAACTTTCTTCCTTAAGAGTTCGTTTTCCTTTCTGATCTCAAAAACTTCAGACAATATCTGATCTAACTGGTCATTAGTCCTGCTTGACTCCGTCTTACTTTCCTCCATATATCCCTCCAACCTGCCCAGGGAGGCCAGAACTGAAGCTCCATTCCCCCTGTCCAGCAAGATTTCCGTCTCGCCCCCTCCTGTCTCACCTGACTCTCCTGCCTGACTGCTGGTGAAGGCGGTGACTTTTTTGTTGTTGGTCATCCAGTTTCCTCTTTTTGCTGACTGAGCGCTCTCTGTAGCTGTTGTCGCCTTCCTCCGCTGCTTCACCAGGACTGCCTGAGCACACGGGGGTGGGGGTGGAATTTCTGACTTGAACCACTACTGTTATTGCGCCCTTGTTTTCTACCACGCTGTTGGTTTGGTGTCTTATTTTTGTTCCCCCCTCCCATTATAAAGTCCCTTTATCAAATAATAAAGACAAAAACTTGTTGGAAGAAGGAAAAATTATTAACATTCAAAGAGGCTGTCTATGTCTTTGTTTACTCACGCGCTTGCTTGTCTACGGCCACAGTCCCTATTTTCGCATTGTTGCAGAGTAGTAGTTGAAACCACACACACACACCTACTCACATCAAGAATAGGCCCACCATAGGCTCACTCAGACCTGCTGTGGTCGGAAATCTTCCCGGTTGCTACGGCTGTAATTGCCCATTCCGATCAGGAAAACGCACAAAAAAGTAAGATGCAAACAATGTTTGTCAACAATTCAGCTGGGAACTATAATACACATTTTCCTTGCAGGCTGTTCTCAATATGAAGTTTGGTCTCCACTTCAACTTAATCCATTGCGTATGAAAAAACCGACCAAGTTTTTTTTTTTCTAAGTCAGAAAATACGTGGCCTGTGCAACGCAGTTCAGATTACAACTCACGGAGCTGTTCTCTAAATGCGTGTGCACTCGACGACGGCCAGCGGTCAAGTCCCCCTACCAGGTGAAAACTAGACAGACCTGCTTCATCTGCACCAGATGATCCGTACCAAACCTGATCAGTTTGTCCCAAGGACACCACCTGGACACCAGGTTTTGTTAAAGTGGATTGAGTAGTTTGGGCCTTACTTTGCTAACAGACAAACCAACAAAGGCAGCCGGAAACTTGACCTCCTTGGCCGAGACAAATTATTACTTCAGAATCATGTATTTGGTAAATGCATACAATGGACTATCATTTTTTTTTTTCTCTTTTGGTGTGGTGGGTGGGTGGGAGTGATATAAGACAAGAAGATAAAAGTGTCTGTCTGTCTTTCTCATTGTCTCTCGCAGTCTTCGTCTCTATCTCAGTCTGTCTCTGTCTGTCTCTCTCTCAGTTTCTCTGTGTTTTCCTTTTTTCTGTTTTTTTTTGTCTCTTCAAAACAAAAAGATGAATTAACTGATAAAGATTGCAAGCAGACATTGTCATTTATGTGTTGATTTGTTGCAGAAATCAACACGAGCTTTTGAACATTCTGGCTTCATTCTGCGTCTGATTCTTGACGACAACCAGATCAAATTTGAGCCACCCTTTGACGACTTTGAGCTGGTTCTGCTGAATGTCTATGATGTCATCGTCAAGGCTGCTGGAGTTGTGCCCAGAGTAGAAACCAAGCTGTATTCTGAGTGGGTGAGTCATTTCCCACTCTATTCCTGCATTTAGGTGTGTGTGTGTGTGTGTGTGTGTGTGTGTGTGTGTGTGTGTGTATAGTGTAATATGTCCAGAACATAGTTGTTCGAATTTTTGTTTCGGTATCCAGAGACACACATCAAGCATGAAAGAGCGGACCTGTTATCCCTGTTGTATTCATGAATAAAAAAACAGCATGCTCACTAGTAACAGAAGGAAAATGCTTTTTTTCTGTTTTAGCATTTTACCTTGTGTTCCCTGTCAGAGGCAAAATTATTAATGGCTCTGGGATCAGTATAAGTAAGTATCCCTCATTGTGGGGGCTACCATATTAATCTAGCAGCAGTCACCTGAGCTGGTTTTTGTGCTGTCTCATCTTCCATGCACTTCGCTGGCATTACTCCCACACAGCTCATTCCATCTTCATGTTCACAGCCATACCCTGGCTCATCCTATCACAGCTGTGGAACTGGCAGTCGACAGGGAGCAGTCAGTATTAAGTTTTCATGAGTCCACAGGACTTGGTTATACTGTAGACTTTGATGCAAATTCCTGATAAGCTTGGATTTCGAGAAGAAACCATAAACATTTTACCAAGAAAGAAGGGCGTGAAGGATCACAGAGTTTGAGCCTTTTTGTAATATAATGATCAAAGAGGAAGATAAGACGATGTTGAGTTCCACTTTGGTCTGAGACTACATGAACAGGGCTGTAATCTGTGCTTCTTTTTATAAATGCATACCAATGTCAGCCATGCCAGAGAGATACAGACAGTCACAATGTTGGTTAAAAAAAATTGACATGGCTCTGAAATCATCATTATTGTGTTCTGGCGTGGGGTCTGATTGTTGTCTGTCACCTGGTATGTGTAACAGGATAAAGGCCTTTTAAGATGTCCAATTCATCAAGTTGCACATTAAGACTTCTTCAGTCTTATCCAAGTATGGTCTTGGACGGGGAGTTAGAGCAAGATAACGCTGAGGACAGGTTCTTTGCCAGAATACAAATTGATAATGCTGTCTGCCAAAGTTTTATTGTTTTATTATTATGATTATTATTACCCTCTCCATCCTCACTATTGTCATTTGGTGTTGTTCCAGCATGGGAGCAAAGCCAAGGCATTCTTAAAGCCAGTCATTCTGGAGGAGATCCTGCAGAAGCATAAGGTCAAAGTGGCCAACATGGTGAAGAAGGAGAGTGTGGGACCTGTGGAGCACTGCAAGATCTATGACAAATACAACTTCCTCATCAGCAACAGGTCTGTGTGTGTGTGTGTGTGTGTGTGTGTGTGAGTGAAACTGCAACATCTAGGAAAATGGTAACTTCTCTTCCTCACCCAATAGGTCAGTATGTGTATGCACAGAACTACAAGATCTATTACAAGTGCAACTTCCTCATCAGCAAACAGGTGTGTGTGTGTGTGTGTGTGTGTGTGTGTGAAACTGCAACATCTAGGAAAATGGTAACTTCTTCCTCACCCAGTAGGTCAGTATCTTTATGCACAGAACTACAAGATCTATCACAAGTGCAACTTTCTCATCAGCAAACAGATCAGTGTATATGTTTATTCAAAACTGCAACATCTAAGAAAATCAGAACTTCTCTCATCACCCAACCGGTCAATGTGTATGTGCACAAAACTACATGACCTGAGACAAATACAACTTCCTCAACATCAAACAGGTCGTTATATATGTGTGTTCAAAGTAAGATCAAGGACAAATACAACTTCCTCATCAACAAATATGTCGTGTATGTACATAACTACAAGATCTGTGTAAAAAAAATACAACTTCCTCATAAGCAAACAGGCTGCTACGGATGTAAAAAAAAACTACAAAATCTTGGACAAGGACAACTTCCTTATCACCAAACAGGTCAGTATGTGTGTGCAAAACTGCAAAATCTAAGACAACCCTATTCATCACCATCCATGATGATGATATTGAGGATGAGGATAATTTCTTCATCACCAAAGAGGTCCACAAATAAGGGAGTGAATAAAGTTTAATTTGCCATGTCATTTGCATGTCACATTCCATCCTGAGGTTTTGTGAGATTTGTGGTTTGGATTCTGTAAAGGATATGTAGAGATGTCACAAGTCAACATGGCAGCAGTTTTACAAATCTTGGATTTAACAACAAAAAGTTAAAAAGAAAGAAAGCATTGAATATGCAAATGATTTAGTGGTAATTTTTAGTCAATAAAATAAGTGATAGAGAAAGAGAGGTGGATGGCTGTGTGAAAAGAACAAGAAAATACTTTCACATTTTTCACCTACTTACCTTATTACCTAGCCATTCCTCCCCCACCCCCCCTTCCCCTCTCTCTGTGTCTATCTATTTCTCTGTCTCTATCTGTCTGTCTGTCTCCATGTTAACAACTCATAAAAAAAAAAAAAAAATTTTCCATTAGCCTAGGCAGTAAATGTACTCTGAACAAGGCTTGGTGTTTGACAGTTGGATATGTGGAAGTCTTGATTGCTTACAGGCTGACGGGGATGTTGACCAGTTCATTAGTGAGGACACACATTCCTTTGATGAATATTGCAAAGAAGTGATGAAGTATCAACGCCTGGTGGATGAAATTTCCTACAACTCTGAGAAGGTACATAGCACCCATGATTTTATTCTCTGTTCACTTTTCCTGCGTGTACATAGGGACAGCAACTATGGATTAGAGTTACTCTCTACAACTGTGTCTGTGTGTTTGTGTTGTCAGCAGAATAAACCAGGAGCAGTTACCTGAATCTCTCTCAGATTTAATTGATGATGATGATAATGGATACTTGTGTAGCACACTGCCAAAAAAACTCCTCTAGGTGACTTACAATAGTGATAATAATAAGCATAATAATACATGCATGCAACACACACACAATTCTACTTAACACATTATGTCAAAGATACAATTACACAAACAAAATGTGCTCTATAAACTAACTATGCATACAGAAACAAACATACAAAAAAGCACGCCTGAATACATATTTCTTTGCAATAACTTATACAAAGACACACACTACTCTCATATTCATCATACGTGTGCAGTAGTGCGTATTGTTTGAGTGGATTTGCCGCAAAGAGAAGAGGAAAGCTTAAAGGCCAAACTTAAAAAAGGGGAGGGAATTAGAGTGCTAGAGGTTGACAGGAAGTCTGTTCCGTGTTGCTGGGGCTTGGAAAAAAAGATCTTTTTCCGTAACTCTTAGTTCTGGTATGAAGTGGCCTGAGATGTAGAGTATCAGAAGAAGAGCAGAGCTGGTAGGACAGATTATAGACTTGGGACAGATCAGAAAGAAGAGGCCTGAGAAATAGAGTATCAGAAGAAGAGCAGAGCTGGTAGGACAGATGATAGACTTGGGACAGATCAGAAAGAAGAGGCCTGAGAAATATAGTATCAGAAGAAGAGCAGAGCTGGTAGGACAGATTATAGACTTGGAACAGATCAGAAAGAAGGCCTGAGAAGTAGAGTATCAGAAGAAGGGCAGAACTGGTAGGACAGATTATAGACTTGGAACAGATCAGAAAGAAGTGGCCTGAGAAGTAGAGTATCAGAAGAAGAGCAGAGGTGGTAGGACAGATTATAGACTTGGGACAGATCAGAAAGAAGTGGCCTGAGAAGTAGAGTATCAGAACAAGAGAAGAGCTGGTGGGACAGATTATAGACTTGGGACAGATCAGAAAGAAGAGGCCCTGAGAAGTAGAGTATCAGAAGAAGGGCAGAGGTGGTAGGACAGATTATAGACTTGGGACAGATCAGAAAGAAGTGGCCAGAGAAGTAGAGTATCAGAAGAAGAGCAGAGCTGGTAGGACAGATGATAGACTTGGGACAGATCAGAAAGAAGTGGCCTGAGAAGTAGAGTATCAGAAGAAGAGCAGAGCTGGTAGGACAGATGATAGACTTGGGACAGATCAGAAAGAAGAGGCCTGAGAAGTAGAGTATCAGAAGAAGAGCAGAGGTGGTAGGACAGATGATAGACTTGGGACAGATCAGAAAGAAGAGGCCTGAGAAGTAAAGTATGAAAAAAGAGCAGAGCTGGTAGGACAGATGATAGACTTGGGACAGATCAGAAAAGAAGAGGCCTGAGAAGTAGAGTATGAAAAAGAGCAGAGCTGGTAGGACAGATGATAGACTTGGGACAGATCAGAAAGAAGAGGCCTGAGAAGTAGAGTATGAAAAAGAGCAGAGCTGGTAGGACAGATTATAGACTTGGGACAGATCAGAAAGAGGAGGCCTGAGAAGTAGAGTATGAAAAAGAGCAGAGCTGGTAGGACAGATGATAGACTTGGGACAGATCAGAGAGATGTTCTGGTCCAGTGCCACTGACAGCAGAAAAAGTTAAGAGTTGTTCATGTCCTCCATTATAATCTTCGTTTTAATCCATGTCATGTACTAGGCTCTCCATTTTGATTGAGATTATTCACAAGAATCTTCATTTTTAATTGAGGTCATCCACTGCATTTCTCATTCTGATTGAAGTCATGTATTGTGATCTTCACCATAATTGATGTTATTCACTATAATCTTCACTTTGATTAATGTCATGCACTTTTATTTCATTGAAACAAATGTCTTCCACTATCATTATAGCCTTAAGTTTAATTCATTTTATCCATTAAAATAAAGATTTTAATTGATGTCATCTACAAAGTCTTCATTTTAATCCTTGTCATCCACAACAGAGTTCATTATAATTCATGTCATCCATTATAATGTTCATTTTAATCCATGGTATCCTCTAAAATCTTTATTTTAATCCATATTACCCGCTATCATATCAATTTAGTTTGAAATTATTCATTGAAATCTTCATTTTAACACCTTCAACCCTAGCATGAGCAATGCTTGGGTCTGCTGAACAACACTTCTAACCTAGTCATCTAAACTCATTTCATCAATCTGTTTCAAAGCACACACATGCATGAACCTACCTAAAGGATGGTAACAACAGTGGTACTTTCTGCTCATTTGACATGCTTCGAGTTTACCATGGAATACACTTAAGTAGTGTGATTTTTCTGATTTTTTTTCTTTTTTTTTTTCAAGTCAGTAAGGTCAAATAACAGGGTCTGACTGCTAAAACAGGTTCTCAGTGAGATCTCAATGAATTCTGGTAGTGATTTTGATCTAACATGTGGTGATTCAACTCCTGTGTCATCTGAATATTCTGAAATAGATGATCTAGAAGTATGGACATAGTTGATCATGTGATCAGCATGCTGACAGAGAAACCAGCCCCAGCCTTCAACATTGTCAATTGTGCAGGGCAGTTCAAAGCTGAAGGTTCCTACGAGGAAGGTTTCACAAATATTATCACACCTCCTTAAATATGCAAGCCATGAATATCAAATATGGAACTGTTAATAAAGAAAATTGAATTGATCTGTTACAAATGGAAGTTTCAGTCTTGGGACAAATATGTCTACTGCTAACATTTAACAACAAAAATTATTACACAAAATCATAATGTTTGACTTGGTCAGTGCATCAAAAGTCAGAAAAAAAAACATAATATTACAAAGAATTTGGCTGTGTTGCGGAATCTGATGGAATATCATGTGAGTTTGTTTGCCTGTCAGTTGACTGGTGTTCGAGATATTAAGTTCAGTGAAGTATCGTTCTGATTCTTGCAGATCAGCCTGAACCTGCCAGGAAGAAAAGGCAGCTCAGGTTGTAATCTAGGAAGGATCGAAAGGGTTAATTGATGTCATATACTGAAATCTTCATTTTGATTTATTTTATTCACTTTAATCTTCATTTACCCTATCCTGCCTTTGTCCCATCTCCCCTCTCCTTCGAAATGGCTGGTAGGTTTTGAAGTATGCATTAAAGAAAATGTTGAATTTGGTTTGTGGCGTACATGACCATCTTCATCATTAACATGTAACAAGAACAAGGAAAATGTGGCTGTGCCAGTCTTGAATAAAAGTTACTCTGAGTTAGGTTTTCTTATGGGAGCAAGACTTACCCTACTTGTTCATTGCTTATTGTTTACTGTTCCCTGCCTCGTTTCAGTTAAGGAAAATGTATTTTTATCTTGTCTTTGTTTGTCATATGTGTTGAATGTTTAGGGAAAATGTGAAACCATCAGTAACTTATTTTCTGACTGTAATTATGCTCACTTTTGTAATTGCTGTTGCAGTGAAATTTTATTAGAGAAAAAAAGTAAATAACTTTGCTTGCTAAACTACGAGCAAGTCATTTTTTTCTGTAATATTCATTATAATGTTCGGTGATTTTGTTTGTGGATGCTGAAGTTCCTGTCTTCTGCTGAATCTGATTACCTACTGTTTTTTTTTTTTCCTTGCTCCTATTGGAATACATTTTAACAATGAATGAAACTTCGTTCTTTGATGTTTTTTCATGTGTTCAACCAGCATCTTCTTTACAATTTTGGGTGAGGTGAGTGTGCTGTTAAGTATCTTTGTTTCTAACTACTCAACCAAATTTCCACTTTAACAGACTGGAGTCCACAAACAGAGTAAAACAAAACAAAGCGTTTATTTGAATAATAGGAACTAACTAAGCCAGAATAATAAGGGAGAACAAAAAGAAACAAAACTTTCCCAGATCAGCCCAAAATATTTCCTTTCCAACAGTATGGCCTATCCATACCCAACCACATGGAAATATAAAAACACAGCTGAGATCCAGAGAAGTTTTTAGAGTTTTACAGAATTTTAGAGTGATTTTAGAAGTTTTTAATCTTTATGAGTCTCAAGAGCCTTTGGAGTTAAATAAGAAACACAGTAATAACCACCAGAACAAAACCAAGGGTCTCAAGCCAAAAAAAAAAATCGTCTCTGCTGGTAGTGGCAGAGAGCAGCCCAAGAGCCCTCTCAGCTGTCCTGGGTTGTAGCTGGGCCTCTGTGTCTAAGTAAAAGGTTGGCTAGATG
>JADBJO010011420.1:0-35000 GCA_016801955.1 Conus betulinus | reverse complement strand
GCTGGAAGAGTTCCAGACCTTTGGGGACATGCAGGACATCCAGCGCTACCTCAAGAAGTCGCAGGCCCTGGACACCAAGCTGCAGGCTGCTGCTGACAAGGTCAGGCCTGCACTGGCTTCTTTCTTGTGTGTGTAGTGTGCATGTGCACATGCGCATTTTTGTGTACATATGCGTGTTTGTGATTTGTGTTGAGAGGGGTTTGGGTATGTTTGTGTGAGAGATGATAATGGTGATGTGATGATGATGATGATAATAATAATAATGATAACAATAATGATAGTATCTAGATATTGCAGTTTTAGTTGAAAATACTCATTGTGTTCTCACATACCAATCAGACTTTTTTTTTAAAATCACCTGTAAAAATTAATTTACTGCAGAATTTATTGAATACACACAATGTAGGAACAGCGTTGTTCAAAACACTTGGCTTAAAAGAGAGGTCTTCAACTGTGCTTCGAAAACAATTGAAGTGCGGTGGATTTGTAAAGTGAGAGGAAGTGAGTTCCAAACAGTTTGGGTAGCAAAGCTGAAAGAATGTTGACTAAATGGATCTCAGGATCTTAGGAGTATGTGGCTGGAAGAACAGAGAGTACATGATGATTGGTAAGTGCAGATCATTCAGGACAAGTATGGTGGAAGGGAACCATTAAAGAAAACTGAAGGCAAGAGTAGCCTACTTGTAATGTTGACAGAATTTAACAAGCAGCCAGTGAAACTCCCTCAGCAGTGGTGTAATGTGATTTCATTTCTTTTGTTTAAAATGAGTCATGCTGTGCTGTTGGAGACAGGACATTTGTTCTGCTGGCAAACCACACAGTGCTGAATTACGATAAGCAAACAGAGAAGCAACTATTAAATTCAGAAGTCTTTCTGTTGCATCAGTTGAAAGATATTTACAAACTGGGGCAATATTGCAGAGTTCCAAGAATGAGAGAATAGACCGAATCAGAGACGGCTTTTCATACAAGCAGCATTGGACATTATGGTAAACGCAATATGAAAGGTGATGGATACCTGACAGCTCCAGAATGGAGTGAAACCAATCCACTATTTGTGCAGATTGAAGCCTTCAACACAGAGAGGAAGAGGCCTTTGGATGGCAGACAACAGCATATCCTCAGCGAATGTCCATCATGAACACCCTCAAACCCTACCTCAATCTGTATGAGCTGACGGTTGACTTCAACACCAAATACAAGTGGGTTCTTCCCTTCAGTTAGTTTTTATAAAATAGCTGTTATTCATCAGCTTATGATAAATACATAGCGAATGTGTAGATATTATCATACTGATATGTTCATGACAAACACTCTACATTTTTGCTTTTTTTCATGAGGTTGGATATGTTTCAGGGGACAAGAACAATTTGCTTGTGTTGCTATACAAAGAAAATCATAAGAAATGTATGTGAATTTCTCAGGAAAGCAAGAATGCTGGTGAGAAGAGATGATTACATTTTGTATTCACCTGACCTGTTTTTCAGTAGATTTACAATGACATAAAACCAGGACATAGTGTACGCATCTGACCTGTTTGTTAAAGGTTTACAGTGACACAAAGCCAGGCATAAAGGAAGCTCATGTGAAGCTCAGAGAGAGAGAGAGAGAGAGAATGTTGCATATAGCTCAGATTTAAATGTTTATTTCCATTTACAGCAACTTAAGAAACAATAGCTAAAAATTATGTCATGGAACCTGTACATGTCAATGACGAAGTCAGCAGTCTATACCTGTGACTTGTGAGTAAAGTACTGACCTTTTGATCAGTGTGCAACAATTACTGTATGTGCTGTTTTGTTTCGTTTATTTCCCCTGACTTTGTCATAATTTCTTTTGTGGTTGATCTTTTTAACAGTATTCCTTTTTTTAACATATGAAATTGTTGCAAGGCCTTCTTTGTTATGGCAGAAAGAATTATATTATTGGGACTGAAATGCATTGTGAGAATGATGAAATCAATATAAGCAAATGATGAAATAAGTAACTACTGCATAAATGTATGCTCTATTGTCACAGAATGCACTTGCTTTTGACAAAAACAATGACTGTGGTCATCCAGGGACTGGATGGACGGTCCAATGAGCAACATTGACCCAGATCATGTGGAGCAGGAAGTGGGGAACTTTTGGAGAGGACTGTACAAGCTGGAGAAAGGCTTTGACGGCATTCCCTCTCCAAAGAAGATTGCCGGCAAGGTCAGGGACAGGCATGCATGGATGCTAGTGTTTGCCTACATTTACACAGGCATGTTTGTGGATGCACAGATATGCATGCTGGTGAAAATGCACACGCACACACACGTGCATGCATGCACTCACATACTCATACATGCCCGCACACGTGCACACACACTCACACTCACACTCACACACACACACACACAAACACACACACATATACATACTAGTGCACTTTGAATTTTAATGTGATCCTTCACCCTTTGGAGTTTAGAGAATGACAGATCACTAAGCAGGTTCGTAGTTTGTAAATGTACTATGCGTGCACATGTGTTCAGATATGTAAAAAAAAAAAAAAGAACCTGATGATAAACTGATGTTGTGCGTGGTCTGCTGCCCTGCAGGTGAAATCCAAGGTAGAGGAGTTCAAGGAGCACATGCCTCTGGTGCAAACCCTCTTCAACCCAGGCTTGCGGGACCGTCACTGGGACAAGATCTCCGATATTGTGGGCTCAGTGAAGCCAGATGAATCTTCATGCCTCAGCAAATTTGTGGACATGAACTTAGACCCCTACATCCCCAAGTTTGAGAGCATCTCTGAGGCTGCCAGCAAGGAATTTGCTTTGGAGAAGGCCCTGGAGGGCATGAAGAAAGAATGGGCTCCGGTGAGTGGATTATTCGAGAGTTTGTGCTAAGTTTTTGACCCTTAGAATGCCCATTTTTTTGTACATAACATTTCTTCCATTACTAAATCCAGTTTTGAAGGTAGGAACAAATTGAAAGTGAACTTTTTGAAAACATTTTCTTTAAAAAATAAAAGAAATCAGATGAAGAAATTTATATCTGAATCAAACCATATTTTTCCAAAACCTCTAGCAGTGGATGTTACCATGTTTGCTTTGTGCGTGTGTTTTTGTTGATATTTAAAACTGACCATTGTGGTCACTTATCTTCATTCCGTAAATTTGATATGTAACTCTACCACTGAAGCTGCTGGCTAATTTAGATGTACCTTTACAATTAACAGGGCTTTGTGAGCAGTAGATATCAATTCAGAAGTGGTTAAGGCACTATATTTGTCCATTGAAACGTTGATTAGGCAGTCAGTTATGACTTATTCATAGCCACAGTTGACATGATCTGAAAAATAATACTTTAAAATTTAGAGTTGAAGAACTTTGCTAATGGCAGCTACTTCTCCAACTGTTGTTATCCTCAAACAGGATGCGTTAAAAATGAAATACTTTCCCTTTAACGTGCATTGAAAACAAAACAGAGGGTTACTATCAGTGGGCAGCACAAGGTAGTTGACAGTGACGTGGTAATGGCAGATGGACAGGACAGGACAGTTTGGAAGTTAAAAGGTTAACTCAGTCAAGTTGTGTCGGAAATGGTCTTCTAACACCTCTAGCTGCTGTTGAAGTTATGTCATATGTGATCTTTTGGCACAGATACCATTTTTTTCGAGTTGTATGTCAAGAAAACTATAAACACTACTGCCATCAGGCCAGATCATATTTAATCTTCATGTTTTTTTTCTATCTGTAGATGTTTATTATGTATCCATTTACATAGTTTTTTGATTTATTATTTTTTTTTCTCTTTAAGTTTGTAAATCTGGTGCAACTTGAATGAGAATTACTGCCCCTTTCACTACAACTTGATTAAGTTAAAGTGTTATGTATACACTTAGAATGAACCTCACTTTCACATAAACAAAATTGTAAAGATTTGTTATGTGTGTGCAAATGTTGTTCTTGTAATTACTAGCTAAGACCGGTATCTGTACCCCCCAATTAAAATGAAAATTGATAAAGTAATCACATGCTGTAGCAGTGCCAGTGAGAGAAAGATCATACTGAGATTCTACTGTGATGACATTCCTTATCCTTCCCACCATTCTTAGCTTCATGCACTGCTTCTTAGAAACACCCTGCATATTTTCCTACTATGGTTCACAGGCAGTTGGTTTCCTGTTTGTACTACACAAATAATACCATTGACAAATGAATTGACCAAAGTTGTAACCACCGGAAGAAAACGCAGATTAGTTGTCACAACTAGAAAGAAATGGTCATTGGTGTAATTTTGCGTCAGGTGGAGTTCACTATCATCCCATACCGTGAGACTGGCACCCACATCCTGTCCTCCATTGATGACATTCAACAGCTGCTGGACGACCACACATTGTCAAGACACAGACCATGCGTGGCTCGCCTTTCATCCAGCCCTTTGAAGCTGACATGAAGTGAATTACTTTCCTGAATTACTTCCTTGGAAGCTGCTTTTTAGACCTACACACATACATATTTAAGTACATTTTTATCTATATGTATGTGTGCATGAATGTATCTGCTTATCTACCTATCTGTCTGTCTGTCTATCTGAAAATCTATCTTTACCTATCAGTCTATCCATGTATCTAATTCTGACTGTTGTGAGGTTGAAATTTGAAAAGAGCACTTGTTTTGCTTTCTGTTTGCAGGATGGTGTTATAATTCTAGATAGTCAGACAGTCTTTTGAGACGTATGCAGTGAGGAGGGGATGGATTAAAAAAACTGATATGTAATTTAATTATGTTCAGTTTGTTTATCAGGTGTAAGGCAGATATGAACTCCATTGCATGAGAAGATGCCTTTTTGAGCAAACTGAGGCTGGTTCTAACTCCTTGATTTCAGTGGAACCAGATATGTTTGTACGTCATCTTTGGATCTTTTATCAAAATATATTGATTCTGACACTCATCATTCTGTTAAATACATGATGCTAGCTTTTGTGTGCTGCAGTATTTTAAACTGCTAATCTGCCTGTTAAGTAACACACATATTTCAGCAGTGCTGCTTTAACTTGCTCTTTTTCTCATAGTTACCTGTCCAGGCAAATGTGTTATCTCTGCCTAGAGTGGAACATTGCCATATCATCAGGATCCTCAACAAAGAAAAAACTTGGCTTATCATGCCTCCATAACTAGTTAAGCCAGAAGAATGATTACCTTTAACGAGTTCTCTGTATGAATCAGACTCAAACATCATTCAGTTTTCTTCTTTTCCTTGGCAAGGGAACACCGCCCCCCCCCCCCCCCCCCACACACACACACACACACACACACACACACACACTCCTCTGCTCATGCATGGAGAAAATCATGGCTGGTCAAAGACAATCTACTCAGAAAGTGTATGACAATCAAACGAAGATCTTCTTAAAATGGTGAATCAGATCGGGGATCTTTCCAGTAGCGACTAGTATTGAAGATGGCGCCCATTTTCTGGGGGGGAAGGAAGCCAACATTTTTAAGCAGTTTAGGTCAGCTGTTGCTAAAACCTTCAGACTTATGGGTACCTTGGCATCAGCTATGGTCCATTCCTTTCAGAGTTAGTTACACTGTGCTCATTAGGGACTGCTGTAGGTGTCCCAAGTTGACTCTACCTCTGGTCCTGGAGTATTTGCCTCTTTGACTTCGAGTCACTCACCAAATGCTCCGTCCAGAGCATTTAGTGAGTTATCTGAACATGCTTTTTACTTACCTTGGCTTCTAACTGTAGAGTGAGTAAGGTTCATGTGTTCTCCAGGGACCCATGGTCATTGAAGTGGAACAATGATGGCTGACCCAACCTCTGCATAGGCCCCTCTTTCCTAGCCATAAACTGCAAGCCCCAAGAGCAGCCCTTGCCTATGCCAGCTCCTTCATTGTCCAATTCCAGGCCCAGGGGATCGAAAGTGGGAGCAAGTTGACCGTCCTGTCAGAGTGCTGAGGATGTACTTTCAGAGGACAGAGTTGGCCCCCAGAGCTTTCTTTTGCGGTGAAGCCAGAGAAAGGCTATTACAAAACTCCAGATGATAAGCTCAAGCATAGGCAAGTTATTCCCAAGGCTTACACCCCTGGCCAGAAATCGCTTCCTGCCCAAGTGGACAGTCACATGAAGTGTAGGGTCTCTCCACCCTGGAGCATTGTGCTAGTTGACATGCAGCAGGCTGGAAGCCACAGACAACCTATGGAAGATTCTGCCTCAGGGACATGTTTGAAGATACACAGGTACTTGATTGCCAAGGGGGCATAGCATTTGCCCAGTCTGCAACATACCAATACTGATTGCTCAATGACCTTGTTTGTTTTGGTCATTCTGATCGCCCCCATCATTGCTACCTGCCATTTGTATTTTTTTGCACAGTCGTGGGTTTGTGTTTTTTTTTTCAAATTAACAGTGATGTTTTTGGTACGCATTATAAGGGTCTCTTAGATGGTACTACCCAGTCTTCCCATTAAGACTTGGGAGGGGGTCTTCTTCTCCTGATTTTGTGCCTGAGTCAGTTATTTCCTCTGTTTTTAGTTCTAAAATCATCTTTATTGCTTGCCACTTTGTGTTTTTCTCTTGAAAAGAACAGGGACCGATCCTATCATCTGAGCGTAGGACACAATTTGTGTTGGGCCTTAAGTGGGCTCTGATGCTGAGTCCTAGACTTGGGGAACTGTTCAGAGAATTCTCATGTAGAATCAATGTCTCCCTCTTCAGGTGAGAGTGCTTTCCACCATCCTTTTCCATATGCTGGCATTTGTTTGAACAGGTAGGTAAGAAAAATAGGAATTTTACTTCTAAAGTATTTAACTACAATGTCCAAACACTAGAATTCCCTCCCACCTCCGTGCTTAGCCAGGAAAAGGTTGAAAATGAAGAAAACTTGGCAAAAAAGCGATCACTCTTCTGGGCCTAAGGAGGCATGATTGACTTCCTGTCTGTCCAGTTAAGTTTTTTTTTTGGAATTTGATAATATGGCGATGTTCCATGCGAAGCAGAGATAAGGCAGGTAAGTTTATCATAAGTGTACCTTTATTGGTAAAATTCCTGTTTATGCACTTTATTTAGCCCGGTTTGTATTTATGACAGCCAAATGAGCAAAGATTCTCGTGAGAACTGGTAAGTTGCTGCATGGAATACCACTCTGGACAGTACCAGAAAATGTATGGCGTGGGACAGACGTTTTCCTTTTCAGTATGAGCACACTCAGCCTTGGTGTATCTGCAGCAGAATAACATTTTTTTTTTGTACATTTTTGCCTGTTTGTTCTCTCATTTAGAAAAAAGAAATCTACTTTTCAAGGAATCTCTGATTCGAGTTTTCTTTATAAAGTATAATTTTGGCATGCATAAGCATTTAAATTACAGTAGCTTTCATAAACAAAGTATTCTCTTCACAGGAGATTTTTAAGTACATATTTATCAGTAAGCCCAGTGCTTTTGTTTGTGTACTCTGATCTTCATTATTTCACATCTTTTTGTGTGAGTTCACTTTGATTCTGTTTGTCATGAGATTTTGGACAAAGCCAAGTGAGAATCAGTCCAGATGTGGATTTTAATAGTTTCTGTATTGACTTCTGTGTCTGGAAAGTACTGTTTATGATTCTCACTGCTTTGCTGTTTCAAATGCTGGAACAAAGCAATTGTACACTGCTGTTTCTGGCCTTGTCTGAAGTACATGTACACATTAAGTCTGTGCAAAGTACCTTTTTGTCTTTGAAAAAATGGTGCTCTGTATTTACTTTACTCCGTTTGTGTGACATGTGACACATTGCATCTACATACTTTTATCTCAGTGTTTTCAAGTTTGAAGGAGAGGGCATATATGTGACTATCTTATTTCAAAGCATGAAAGCATAGCACATATTTCAGTTAGGGCATATGTTTGATTATCTTATTTCTTGTTGAAAGCATGAAAACATAGCACATGTTTCAGTTAGGGCGTATGTGTGACTATCTTCTTTTTTTTTTTTTTTCAAAGCATGAAAACATAGCACGTTTCAGTAAAAGGTGTCTTTATTCTTTTTCTAACTACAAGATCACAGCGCATCTCAGAGCATCTTTTTTTCTGAGCGCATCTTTTTTTCTGCTATGATTTTGGCTATATAATATATGCGTACACTGTCTACCCTTTGGTTTGAAATATGGGGGCATCACATGTATGTACACTGTCTTTTACGGGTTTCAAATGTCAGGTCTCATGACTGTGTTTATTGACTTTCTTGTTACAGATATAAAAAGAATTGCCAATCCTTGAAAATATTGTAAAACACAATAGTGTCATTGCGTTACTTATTTTCATTTGTCGTACAATTCATGTTGATTATCTCAGTCATGAAAGATAAAGTCATGATGTCACAAAACCTGATGATTCAGTTGGATAAATTCTGTTCCTTAGGTCAGTGTACTTGATTAGGAATATCATCAGTTTGTTGAGTAACCGAAAATGAATGTTTTAAGTGCTAGGAAAGATCTCATTGCTCTAAACAAGATACACATCATGAAATGCATTTTGACTGCAGTTATATCAAGATATCTTATATTTTAAGATGAAAATTGGACTTTAGAATTTGCTGTTGAAAGATGTATTCAGATAGACATATCTTGGTATGAACACATACACCTATGTGCATCCTCACTTGCAGGCATGCATGCATACATGAACATATGCATACACACGTGTGCACACACACACTCGCACACATGCATACACACACACACACACACACACACACACACACACACACACACACTCACACTGTCACACATAGTCACACACATTTTTTCTCTCTCCTTCCTTCTCTTCAACCTCCACTCCTCTCACAGCTCACCGCCACATTTGCATACGTAACACTCTCTCTCTCTCTCTGTTTCCTTCCTTCCTCAGTCTCTCTCTGTTTCTCTCTCTCTCTCTCTCTCTCTCTCTCTCTCTCTCTCTCTCTCTCTCTCTCTCTCTCTCTGTCCCTGTCTCTCCCCCCCCTCCTCTGCCCTATGCCTCTCTCTCTCATCCCCATTCTCCCTCATCCCACACATACATTGCAGAATACTGCATGATCTGCATTACTAGAGAATTAATTTGTTCAGTAAAGGACATAGGTATGTCCACACAACACAGCATAACGCAAAGTCTTCTTCTCTTGTAACTCTTTGGGGAGCCACTGGGGCATCACACTGAAGAACAATACAGCAGGTTCCTCTTTTACTGTTGATTATGTGCCATGGCTTAGGAAACTTCGATGTTTTCCCTGTCTGTAATGCAGTGTTGTCAGTGGATTGGTTTTTTTCTGTCGTTCCTTCTGTCTTGCTCCTTTAACAAGTTCCCTGATGGATTGTTTCAGCAAGTCCGCTGGATCTTGCTACATGGCCGCGCCAGTGACATTTCTTTTCTTAACTAATGTCAGATCTTCCTGTGGCTCAGTGTGCTGCTTGATGGCATACTGATGATTTCTGTAAATTCCCAGGGAATGGATGGGGAAATCTGATGAAGAAGGTGCCTTTGATTTCTCAGGGAGTGAGAAGACAATATTATGACAATAACATTTTTGATTGACCAGGGAGAGGAAAAGCAAGCTGATGACAGTGATGCTTTTGATTGATGAGGGAGAGGGAAAATAAGCTGATGATGATTTGCTGCGGAATGGGAAAACAAACTGATGATGATGGTGTCTGTGATTCCACAGGGAGTGGGAGGGCAAGCTGATGATGCTGCAGGACATCCTGGATGAGTGGCTGAAGGTGCAGGCCACGTGGCTCTACCTGGAGCCCATCTTCTCCTCTCCAGACATCATGGCCCAGATGCCTGAGAAGGGCGACGCTTCGCCACCGTCGACAAGAACTGGCGTGACATTATGAAGTCCGCCATTGTTGACAAGCAGCATGTTCTGGCTATCCTCAACATTGACAAGATCCTGGAGCGCTTGAAGAAGTCCAACGAGCTTCTGGAGCTTATCCAGAAGGTAAGTGATTGAACTTATGCCATGTACCGCAAAGTTCGGTCTATTGAACGCACCTGTATGTAAGCCACACCCACTAAATTTTGGAAAAAATCTGAACTTTTTTCACAAATAAGCCGCACTGGGTTATAAGCCACAGATATATATAACAAAAATAAAGTTCATAATCTTAGGATTATCACATTTATTCAGTGTCATCTTCTTGTCCGTTGAATCCGCTGAAGTCTTCTTCTTCGGTGTCGGAGTTGAACAGAAATAGTAGCGCTTCCTCCGCCATCTTGTCACTGACTTCAGCCTCGTTTTCACTGTTGCTTTCCTCTTGAGGCAAGGTGAAGGTCACTGCTGCTCCATTGCTTGCGCTGTCGTCTGCTGCAGCACACACAGTCCAGCCTTGCAAAAACCATTGATAATTGTGGACTGCTTGACTTTACCCCATGTGGTCAGGATCCACTGGCAGACTTGAGCAAAGCTTGCTTGTTACAAGCGGCCAGTTTTGGTGAATAGGAAAAATCCGCAAATAAGCCGCATCGTTGCTTAAGCCGCAGGGTTTAAAGCTGGGGAAAAAAAGTAGCGGCTTATAGTCCAAACTTTACGGTAATTAAACATTTAAACAAACCCATGCCATCTAGTCAAACATAAAATATGATTTGAATGAATTGAAATGATATGTGCAATAAAGTACTAGATTCATTTATTGTGCACTCTCATTTTGTTTCTTAGTGAAGGGTGTGTTTTTTTTTTTCATTTATTTTTTTAAGTGATTGAGGATTGAGAAGAAACAGTTGCTCCAACAAATAAGCATCATGTACACTGGAGAAATAAAAATGGAGTGAAATTTTGATACTTTTGTACAGTGTATTATGAATTTGTACAAAGAATCTTTACCATCACTGCATCACTATAACAGAGCTGTGATGAATTTATATGTTTAAAACTTGATTGATCAATGATGTGAACTTGAAAAATTTAGAAATACTCATCATAATCAATGATGTAAAGTCTAAGGTTTTTTTTTTTGTAGTACTCATCACAATTAGATGATGTGAGGGTTTTTTTTTTTTTCTGCATTTTTTATTAGGTGTGTGCATTCTTCTAGTAATGTGCATTGGCAAAATTTCCTTGACAACAATATATACAATTTTGCATGTCTGTTGTTTAAAGAATATTTCAGAAGATTTTGTAAAAGTTTGTTAATGCAGAATAACAACCCAGGATAGGATTTGAACACACAGTGATGTTTGTGCAGGGTCTGAACGAATACCTGGAGAAGAAACTCTACTTCCCCCACGATTCTTCTTCCTGTCTAATGACGAACTGCTTGAAATCTTGTCCGAGACTAAGGATCCAACAAGGTAAGGATAAAACGAGCGGGTGAACTGTTGATGATGATGATGGCTGGGATGGGGTGATGATGGCTTGCATGATGATGATTTTGAATGGAAATTAGATTACCTAAAAACCTCGTTACTCAGGTTCCAAGCCTCAATCTGAAGTCTCTGTGCCCTATCTACCTGTGCAGAGTGCAGCCCCACCTGAAGAAATGCTTTGAGGGCATCGCCAAGCTGGAGTTCACAGAAGTTTTGGATATCACACACATGAAGAGCAGTGAGGGAGAGGTAGTGCAGCTCAGAGACGTCATCTCCACCTCAAAGGCCCGAGGGACAGGTGGAGAAATGGCTGCTGGAGCTAGAGACTGACATGATCTCCTCACTACACAAGGTGGGTGCTGATGCACTGACAGGGTCTTCTTCAGGCGATGCTGAACAAGGTCTTTGAAGTGTATCTTTGGGGAAGTCGTAATTGCAAATGGAACATATGCCACTGCGTTTTAAAAGGCGGGAGGTATCTATTTTGACTTGTCTGTTCCAAATAGGAAAAGTGTGTCACTGATTTGTATTCAACATTACAGAAAATCTACCAGTCCTAGAATAGAAACCCCTATGATTAAAAAAAAAAATTGTATGATAAAAAGATTATCTTCTACCTGAAGGCTCATCTGTTTGCCATGTTTTTGGAGGAGGTTGCAATGAGACACTGTGATGAGTAAATCATACATTACAAAATGTCTTGCTGATACAGAAGCTGGAACTACAGGGGCAGTTAACCCATCTAATTGACAACCAGCAGGTAAAAGACTCAAGGAACATGAATTCAAACATGCCGTTTGAACATCCCACTCTTTGTATTTTTCACCTTAAAGATGTATTTTTCAGATTGTTTTCACATGAGAATTTGCAACATTTTTTTTTTTTTTAGCTTGATCATCCAGTGTGCAGTTAGAGTGAACCTACAAAGTGAAAATTATAAAGGGGAAAAGAAGAAGCAACAAAGAAATTTTAATTCAGATGTGGGAACACAGGAGAAATATCAGGTAATGGGAAAATCCATTGAGGAACAGAAAAATTCTGTATCAGTTAATCAGTTAATTTTTTGATGGATATGGAGAACAGACAACAGAAACACTGTGTCTTTCAGTGAATCCTTGGACGAACACAGAGTACAGAATTTGGAAGCACTGTATGTAATGATATCCAGTCCTTAGATGATTACAGAGCACAGGTAAACCAATGTTCTTGTCTAACAGGTGATAGGTGAATCCCTAGATGCTTACACCAAGACCCCCCGTGATGACTGGGTACGGCAGTGGCCTGGGCAGGCTGTGCTGTGCGTTGGACAGAAATACTGGACAACCTATGTCCACGAGTCAATCCGCAACGGTCAGAAGGCCCATGGAAGACTACCTAGAGGTGAACAACAAACAGATCGATCAGATTGTGGCCCTGGTGCGTGGCAAGCTGTCCAAGCAGAACCGTGTGACCCTGCAGGCCATGATTGTGCTGGAGGTCCACTCCAGAGATGTGCTGGCCCAGCTGTGTAAGGACCAGGTGTCCAATGAACTGGACTTCAACTGGCTGTCCCAGCTCCGATACTACTGGAGGTAGAGTGGGCACTGGGGGATTGTGTGTGTGTGTGTGTGTGTGTGTGTGTGTGTGTGTGTGTGCATACATGTGCGTGTTATGTGTGTGTGTGTGTGTGTATGTGAGTGCATATGTGTGTGTGTATGTGTAAGTGTGTGTGCGTGTGTGGGTACATGTGTGTGTGTGTGTGTGTGTGTGTGTGTGTGTGTGTGTGTGTGTGTGTGTGTGTGTGTGTGTTACTGCACATGTGTTTTTTCTTTTGGTTCTTCTTTCACACAAGTGCACATATGCAAGCACAAGGTGAAAGTAAATGTATACATATTTTTTTTTTACTTGAAAAATGAAATTACAGGTGAACGTCTCAAACTAGATATTTACAAAGATGATAATTCTGTGGTAGATGTATTCCTAAACAGTCTTTTGTGCATCTTTTTGTCCATTGTGTAAGAACAGTGTAAGTGAGGTAAGGTGGTTTGATTACCTCTTTCATTCTGGTGGTAGTCACTACTGACCAGCACATGCAAGGCAGAGATGGATGATACTGTGCTCATCAGGCAGTTCCAAAACAAAATCTCCTGTTCCTTATGAATTACTCACAGCACATTAGCATCTATAGGAGTATGATGTTGTCCACAGATTTTTGCTGACCTGTCAAATTTCCAAATCGAAATAGATTAGTTTGTGACAGCAACAATTTTGCTTCCAGTTTGCCTATACGGTAGCATCCTTGAAGAATCAAAACAGCAGGGTTTGCAATCTTCTAATTCAGTTTTGATGTTAAAATTTGCAATTTTTGTTTAATTTTCTCCCAAGTTCCACGCAAATTTGGTGTGTAGCACACACACTTTTTTTTTCTTAATGCATCAACTTAATTAGTGTTCTGTTAGCAACCGCTGCCATATTCAACAAAGCTGTAAGAACTGGTTATGTTGTCATGTGACACCAGTCTAGCCCATCCCATGTCTCTTCTTAGTAGGTAGATACAGTTTTCATTTGCAAAAGAAAAATTGTAACCCATATCATACTCAACTGATCAGACATGTTTTCATACTATTATTGCAGCTTTTTTGCTCTCTTAGTACAATACTTGTTTTACATTTCTGTATGAATTTTTTTTGGTAACAAATCTACATTCTGTGCTTGTTTTTTTTTTTTTCTTCTCCTAATATCACAATTCTGAATTTACAATCAAAACCAGCTACCCTGGAATACGCCAATCCCTAGTCCAGTCATATTGATAGCCCTCAGAGACTATGTCGGGGCTATCATCACTTGTCTACACCAGGTGATTCTGCAGTCATTGTCTTCAATGGCTTCAAAATTCATAAATTCTGAACTAGTTTACCATTCCTTCTTGCAGAGTAAAGGGAAAGGATTATTGTTTGAAAACTAATAGTTAACCTTTCCCTTTTCCATACAATAAAGAGCTACAGTCTTTGGGGGTTGGTGCATCAACAGTGACATTGGCACCCAAAGTTTAACACAAAACTTGGAAAGAGAAGGATCAGTTGAATTTCCTGTGGGATGTACAGGACAACCAAATGGTGACCAGGATGATCAACTCCATGCTGAAGTATGGTTATGAGTACCTGGGCAACAGCGGTCGTCTTTGTCATCACCCCACTCACTGACAGGTGTTACAGGTCAGTTGTGTTGTTATGAGAATGGGGATGCTGTAATAGTAGTATGCGCTCATGTATGTGTTTTTGTGTATGTATATGTGTGTGCGTTTGCATGTGTGTATGTATATTTGTGTCTGTGTGTGTGAATGCCTGTGTGTGCATGTGTATGTGTGCTTCTGGGTCTGAATGTGGGGGTGTGTATGTGTGTGTGTGTTTGTCAGTGGGGTCTATATGTGCACCTGGATCTGTGTGTGTGTGTGTGTGTGTAGTAAACTTAAATGTAACATTCTTATGGAAAACCAGCTCTTAGATAAAACGGTGGTCTTTAGTGTATTGTGTTTTTCATTTTTGTGTAGAATTTTTCGCCATTGATTTTTCTTTCCCATCTCGTTTGCAAAGACATCAATTCAGTGCTTGTACAATGGAATTAAAAGTTAGTGTGTGCCATTATAAAATCTGGGCTGTCACCTATCATTTGGAGTTAGGCCCTAGTATGAATCACTATGAAGTTGGATGTTCTGTATCACTATGAAATTGTACATTACTTTCTGTTGTGGATGTTGTGGAGTTGTAGGCTGTAGGCTATTTATCAATAAGGGACTGTACAGTTTGTGAATTACCCATTCAGAACTGGTATTAATAAGGGACTGTACAGTATGTGACCTACCCAGGCAGAACTTTGTTGTGGACGTTGTGGAGGTGTAGGCTATTTATCAGTAAGGGACTGTACAATATGTGACCTATCCATGCAGAACCCTGTTTGGAGCCCTGCACCTTCACCTGGGAGGAGCCCCAGAGGGTCCTGCTGGAACTGGCAAGACAGAGACCACCAAGGATCTGGCCAAGGCCGTGGCCAAGCAGTGTGTTGTCTTCAACTGCTCTGATGGCCTGGACTACATTGCCCTGGGCAAATTTTTCAAGGTATGTCTGAATCAAATATTGGAGGAGTTGAAAAAAAAGTACTCTAAGTTTGTGTCGTGTTCATGTACTTATGTACTGTGGTTGTGCTCTGCTTGTGCTCTGTAAATTTCTGTTGTTGTTGTGTACTGTATATTTGTGTTGTTTTTGTGTAATGTGAATTTGTATTGTGTTTTAACTTGTTTGTAAAAATGAATGGTTGGTTGGGGAAAAAAAAGGACCACGATGATCACCAACCAGACGCTCACAATATACAAATTTGATATTGTTGTATATTGAAACTGTGTCATTTTCTGCATGTGTCTGTGTCATATTATGGCTATGGATATGAAAAGATCTGTTAAATCTGTTTGCATACATTAATAAAATTAGTTAGGAATTTCATGTTAGAGTTTGTGTACGTTCTGTTGTTGATGTATCAACTGGCTGATGCCCTTCTTAATTTTTGCTTTTTAATTCATGAATGAATATGATTGGGTTTTTCTTTATTGTAATTTAATTTTTTCTTTTTTCTCTGTCATCTTCTGTGACCCCTGCACCAACCTCCCACCTCCCCCTTTTTTCACTCCCATCCACTTTACATCCATTCCCCCATGCCCATCCTCCCATATAACTCCCATCCTCCACCCTGCTGCATTATTCTTATGACATTTATTCCAGTTCCCCTTCACATACACAGCAACATCTAGGTTGGTCATGTTGCAGCCTTAGCACTGTTGTCCACAGAGAGCAATCTTTGTTAAGGTACAACAGGGACAGTTCCGATAAATGGTATTATTTATTGTGTCATGGATTGGATAGACATATAAAATCAGTGTGGGATGTGCACCGCGGGGAGAAACCCCGTCTTCCTATCATGTAGATATTGTTAGGGAAAACAGAATAGTGACATCATTACATGGGTATCATGAATGGTATTTTATTTGAATGCTCAGGGTCTGGCATCCTGTGGCGCATGGTCATGTTTTGACGAATTCAACCGCATTGATCTGGAGGTGCTGTCTGTGGTGGCCCAGCAAATTCTGACCATTCAGAGAGGTGAGGACAGTGTGCTGCTTTTGGGACTGTGTGTACATTCTGACCTTTCAGAGAGGTGAGAACTGCTGCTTTTGGGACTGTGTGTACATTCCGACCTTTCAGAGAGGTGAGGACAGTGTGCTGCTTATGGGACTATGTGTACATTCTGACCTTTCAGAGAGGTGAGGACAGTGTGCTGCTTATGGGACTATGTGTACATTCTGACCATTCAGAGAGGTTAGGATAGTGTGCTGCTTATGGGACTATGTGTACATTCCGACCTTTCAGAGAGGTGAGGACAGTGTGCTGTTTATGGGACTGTGTGTACATTCCGACCTTTCAGAGAGGTGAGGACAGTGTGCTGCTTATGGGACTGTGTGTACATTCTGAGCTTTCAGAGAGGTGAGGACCGTGTGTGTGCTTTATGGGACTGTATGTATATTTTGACCAGTCAGAGATGTGAGGACAATGTGCTGTTTATATGACTGTGTGTACATTCTGACCATTCAGGGAGGTGAGGACAGTGTGCTGTTTAGGACTGTGTGTACATTCTGACCTTTCAGAGAGGTGAGGACTATGTGCTGTTTATAGGACTGTGTGTGCATTCTGACCTTTCAGAGAGGTGAGGACAGTGTGCTGCTTGTGGGACTGTGTGTATATATTCTGACCATTCAGAGAAGTGAGGACAAAATGTTGATTATGGGACTGTGTGTGTATTCTGACCTTTGGCTTTAAATTATCTAACATACTCTCAGATGCTCAGCAGTGGATTCAGTCATGCTTTGGTGAACATGCCTGGTATGTCTGTGTTAATCGCTTCACTTTTTGTGAAACTCCTTTATCTTTAGGCATACACCATGACTCGGAACTACGTCCTGCATTGTTCATTCTTTGTGTACATCACCACTCTCCAGTACTGTCAAGCAACATGCAGTAGACATCAACTCTTTGTCGATGATGCTCATCTTCAGCAAGCATGCAGATCATCAGACATGAATACATTCATACAGACTGTCTGGCTGACATCGAAGCATTCATGGCATAAAACACTTTGAAACTAAATGATGATAAAACTGTAGCTCTGATCTTTTGTGACTCTACTACACAGTCACATTCCTTGACCCCTTCCATCGATGTTGGCTATGATGACATGTAATTCTCTAGAATTAAAAAAAATTTTCATGGACTCTTCCCTCTCTATGAAACAACAGGTTACCAAAATCAGTCAGATCATCAAAGGATAGGCTGATCTAGGTATTTTTCTTTCTGAAGATGGAGCACACACATTTTGTCATTATATGCATTCTTTCAAGGTGAATTTTTAGTAATTTTTCCCTCTCATTGGCAGAAAGTCCAAAACTGCTGCTTGCTGACTTGTTCAGAATGCGACTTATTTCTTGTATGGGTTTGACAGCTCTGAAAAGGCTCTGTGTAGTTGCCTGGGCTGCATTGATAAAAACAAAAACAAACGAAAAAAAAAAACATAGCTAAACTGCTGCTCACTCTATTGGGAAGGCTCAATGTTATCTACACTTTATTGATGAAACTCCAACGGCTCCTTGTTCCATAAGAGTTAGTGATAAGATAGCCTGTATCTGCAACAGTATGGTCACTGACACTGCCCCTGCATATTTTTCTGATCCAGTTACCCTGTACACTCCATCTTGCTCTCTCTGTTTTTCTCTTCTGACTCAACCACTTAAAATGTAAATCTCATGGCTTCCACTCCTTACTTGTCTGTGGTCCCCAACTCTGGAACTCTGTTACACTCAATATTAGACATTTCATTTGTGTTAAGTCTTTCAAATCCAGCTTTAAATCATCTTTTAAAAACAGCATTCTAGGTCCAGAATCTTCCAAGTGTTTAGTAGCTTGTTCCTATGCCCACTTCTATGATCATGAATGGTGATTGTGAGTGTGCGTGTGACAACATGTCTTTGTAAGTGCACTGATCTAGAGATAAGGTGCTATATAAAAGCCAGTAATTATCATCATCATTTTTGTTACTCCATTTGTGTGAACCTAAACTGTTTGAGGGTAAGTTTACCGAAGCTTTTTCCTCCATGAACGTAGGATCAACAAGGAGTGCCTAACATGGCCATCTTAGATTGTGAATTGAAAGGTTTATGCAAATCAGAATAAGACAAAGATTGTCAAGATGATCTTGACAAGACGGTCCAGATTCACAGTCTGAAAGTTTATTGAATAAGGAATGGCTTTAAGGACATCTGACCATTCAGAGAAGTAATAACAGAACACTGCATACGGGACTGTGCATATATCTGACTGTTTAGAGAGATGAAAATGGTTCTCTGTTCATGGGACTGTGGGTCTAGTCTGACCATTCAAAGAGATGAAAACAGTCTACTGTTCATGGGGGCTGTGTGTACAATATGACCACTGAGCATTCAGAACTATCCACTGCTATCCACTGGTGATGGAACAGTGTGTATATTCTGATCACTTGACATGAAGAGAGAGAGAGAGAGAGAGAGCACATGTAACTTTTTTAAGAGCATATGTTTATTTATGTATAAAAACACCTTGTCATTATCTTCCTATCTTATTTTCAATTACTACATCACACAACCATTGCTGCCAGGAAGGCTAAGAAAGTAACATTTTCTGCTGTACCAGGAATCAACTCTGGATCAGACACCCTGCTGTTTGAGGGCACAGAGATCAAGCTAGACCCCACATGTTCTGTCTTCATCACCATGAACCCTGGGTACGCAGGACGATCTGAATTGCCAGATAACTTGAAGGTCAGTATATTTTCACTGTTTGTATTGTCATCAAAAACGATTTAATATAGTAAAAAGTTTGTCTTTGAAATGAGAAAGGTAAACGCAGGTAAGTGCTTTAGATTGTCATGACTGATGAAGTAAAGTTTGTGGTATGTTTGAATTTTCCTCATTTATGGATCACACTTTAGGGACTCTGAAAAAAAAGGCTGCTCTTTCTGGAAGGGTCAGACTTACCCAAGATCATCTTGAAAAGAAAAATCATATAATGCAGTCAAGTGCACAGAACACAAAAAACTTAGGACTAACATTAGTTTGTCATGTTAAACACATACAGTGGAAACAGCAGTGACCAGATCTGAAGGATACGTTGTGATTGTTGAAGCTAAGTTATCAGGATCCTCCAAAACATGCTTAAGTAAATGTTTTCCTGTTCATCAGCAGATGAATTGTACTGAACTCTATCATCTCTTCCTTTGCCAAAGAATGGTAAGGAAACTAGTTTATGATGCTACAATTTACACACAAAAAAAGATTGTGAAACCATTGTCCACAGGACTGTGATTCTGTGCTGTGTGCAGGCCTTGTTCCGAACAGTGGCTATGATGGTGCCAGACTACGCCCTGATTGCAGAGATTTCTCTGTATTCCTGCGGCTTTGTACAAGCCCGACCCCTGTCTGTGAAGATTGTGGCTGTGTATCGACTGTGCTCAGAGCAGCTGTCCTCCCAGCATCACTATGATTATGGCATGAGGGCTGTCAAGTCTGTACTGACTGCTGCTGGAAACCTCAAGGTTGGTTCATTTCATGTGCCTGTTCTATTTCTTAACCTCCTTAGTCCCTTTGATGATTGCCGCCTTATTTCAGAACGTAGGAGAGAGTGGTTTTATTCTAAGTAATGTCTTCTTTTTCCTTGAATGGATTGTTGTAGAACCAGGCATGGCAGGAAATGTAAAGACATACCTCGTTTGGCAAAAGGGAGGTTAACAGACAAAACTGAAATCTGTTCGTCATAATAAGAGTTGAAGGTTAGAGTTCCTTGTTCTGTTGTACTTTTGAATATGTGGCTGCATCACCAGAGACTCTTGCCTAGGTAAGAAAAAACAGACAAAACTGAATCTGTTCGTCAAAATAAGAGTTGAAGGTTAGAGTTCCTTGTTCTGTTATACTTTTGAATATGCGGCTGCATCACCAGAGACTCTTGCTTAGGTAAGAAATTAGTCCTCAATGAGTATTTTTACCAACTGCATGCTCTGACATACCACATGCATGTGGAAATGTCAGAAATGATTGTTAAAATTTGTCTTCTGGGATCACTAATTCATGCATGAACAACTTTCTTACGATAGTTTTTGTTTCTGCATCATTTTCATAGTAGCATAATTTAAAGAAATAAAAAATTCAGATGAAGTGATCTTTTTCCAAGCAATATAAAAAGAATGAAAAGATAAATGTCCTGTGTGTATTTCTTATTGGCTTGGCTGTGTGTTATTGTGAATACCGTTGTAGCAAAATTAGTCAGATGTTTGCTTGCTGTGATTTCAGGCCTCATCATTTTTTTTTTTTTATATATATTCACGTATAATTTTTTTTCCAGCTCTGATCATGACATGAGACTTAATTTATTTGCATAAGTATTGGTTAACACATGCAAATTTCTCCTGTCCACTGAAACTTGTGTTGAGCAGCAGATTCACTTGGGTGTACAGGGCTATGATTTGTAACTTTCACATTCTCACTTCACTGTTACGTTTCTTTTAAGTGTGCAATTACAACAGAAAAAAAAAGGACACAAACAACATCAACGTTTAACATCTTACAAGACAAACTTTTGCTGTGGCATCTGATATCATAAGCATATATGTCTTTGTGTTGACAGTTGAAATATCCAGAAGAAGATGAGAACATTCTGATGTTGCGCTCTATCATCGACGTCAAACCTGCCCAAGTTCTTGAACCATGATCTGCCACTGTTTGATGGCATCACCTCCGATCTGTTCCCTGGAGTCAAGCTGCCTGCACCCGACTATGAAGTGCTGAACGAGGCAGTAAAGGAGAACTGTGAAAAGATGAACCTGCAGTGTACCAACTTCTTCTTGGAGAAGATACAGCAGGTAGGTGATGGACAATAGGGTGTTTTTCCACTTCTGTTACCCAGCCACACAGCATGGTCTGTCCACTTAGGATGCAGTGTTCATACTCACTGACCAGAATGCTGGCAAGAATGTTTCAAGGGAGGGCACTCATGCAAGTGATGCAGAAGTGACTGATCTATTTGTGTCACAAGGAATCATCTTCTGGGTTTGCGTGCGCACTTTTGTGTGTGTGTATGTTATGTTTAGGGGTTACATGCTAGTGATTGTTTGTATTGTTGTGTTCTTTATTCTATGAATTCCATGTTGCTAGTTTTTTTTTTTTCAGTGCAATGCTTTCAGCTGTTGAGATTTCTCTTAATTTTCAAGTGACTCGGGCAGTAAAAAATAGTGTTTCAAAAAGATTTTCTGACAAATGGAAAGAAATGAAAATGCTCTATGAACTGCCAGTAACAGAAATTAAAAAAAGAGAAAGAAAAGAAAAGTCAGCATCTGGTGTATTTGCTAATCTCGTATTAAAAAACACAAACATCATCACAACAAAAAACAACCAACAACTCCCCTCAAACCTTACCCTTTTATTAAGTCATACTTTAGCATCCCAACTTTTTCTGACCATTGAATGTTCCAGATCTATGAGATGATGATTGTGCGTCACGGCTTCATGATTGTGGGAGAACCGCTTGGTGGTAAGACGTCGGCCTACAGAACACTGGCTGGAGCACTGGGAGATATCCATGAAAAGGTGATTACATAAGTAGGATGATCATATTTATGTATGTGCATATGAACAAGTGCACTGTTGTATGTGTGTGTGTGTTAGAGCGTATGATATACACACACACATACAAAAAAGAGATCAAATGAAACCAGGGATGATAAATCATGAATAACAGACATGTAGAGTCCAGGTTTTTCATGTCTTTCATTAAAGAACTTCCTCAGTTTATTCAATGTTCCTTTCAGTTATCTGTGTGTTGGATAGTGGGCATGCAAGAAGCATTTGGTGGACTTGATGTATGTGCATTTGAATGGAAGGGAAGGTTGCTGTGTATGCATGCACATGTATATTCTGTCTCTAGCGTGTGTGTATATAGTACAGCTATTCTGTATTCATTCATGTGTGTACACCAAGACGCATGTATGTGGATGTGTCAGGTTAAGCTTATGTACATACATACATGATGTGTGCATATATAAGAATGAAAGTTAATTCCATGCATTACATATGTATGAATGAATGTGTGTAGTTAATTTCCATGCATTACATACATATGAATGAATGTGTGTATATGCATGCGCATGTATGTACATACAAAAGTAAGTAGGTTTGTATGTATGTATATTTGTATGTACATGCCTATCTAGCCATATGTCTATCACCTGCATACCTGCGCATCAGACTATCTACCAGCCAACTGAGTTTCTTGCTTCTTCTTTCCCTACTACCTATCTACTCCTTTTTCCTTACCTAACTTCCTACCCTCCCACCTGCATACCTATCAACTTACCTACCTGCCTGCACCTACCCACCAATCTACCGATCCATACACCCCATACTGCCCTGAGATCACACCACCTGCCAACACCCCTCTGCATGTGCATTGTGCTGTGTGTCTGTGTGTGTATCAGGGTCTGATGGAGGAGAACAAGGTGCAGATCACGGTGCTGAACCCCAAGGCCATCACCATGGGTCAGCTGTACGGTTGCTTTGACCCTGTGTCCCACGAGTGGTCGGACGGCATTCTGGCCGTCAGCTACAGAGCCTTTGCCACATCCACGGTGAGTTTGGAAACATCCAGTGTGTGGTCACCTGATGAATGGGTTTTTATTCTGCTGTCTCTACCAGTCTTCCTCCTTTTTTTTGTCTCTCTCTCTTTGTAGCTAAATGTCTGTATCTCTTAGAAAAGCAAAGATAAAACAAGACAAGATAACAAAATTAATAGACTTGGGTATCAATACACACACACACACACACACACACACACACATGCACATATGCTCACACATGCTTACAAGCTCACACATACCACATACAATCCTTCGCTTATCTGCCACAATCATTGTATTCTGGTATGCTTGTTACTATTGTTACCAGCAAATCAGCCATTGTTGGTTATTTTTAATCCAGATTTCTCTTTGAATTGCACAGTTATGCCTTTTTAAGGTTTGCACAAGAATTGTACTGCTATGGAAGTCTGACTATAATTATATTAGTACATATTTGTGTTTTGATATTCTACATGAATTGTACTGTATTTTCTCAGCTTTATCATTTCAAAACTCTTGGGGCATGTATAATCACAGACTCCTGATCGCAAGTGGCTGTTGTTTGATGGCCCTGTGGACGCCATCTGGATCGAAAACATGAACACAGTGTTAGATGACAACAAGAAGCTGTGTCTGATGAGTGGTGAGATCATCCAGTTGGCCCCCACCACCAACCTCATCTTTGAGCCCATGGATTTGGAGGCTGCCTCACCTGCCACGGTGAGCTCTCACTGAGGGGTTTAAAGGCATTTTGTATTTTGACACAGACTCTGGTTTGCAGTCCTGTGGAATTGTGTGAATTCTTTGAGCTTTTGGTGCACGTTTTCTTGGAATTGTTGGACATTGTTTGTGATTCGTTTGCTAAGACTAGTTTACATTGACTTCAAGTGTGAAATATTTTCTTGTATATCATATTACTATCATCAGTGTTGGATCACATTGATAGCATTTTCTTTTCTTTAGAACGCAAGAGTCTGATCATCTTTCTAACTCTGCACGGCCATTTTCTTTTGCAGGGGCTATCAATATGTGAAGCATCAAGTACTTTTGTTTTTATCAAAAGAAAATTTGAGGTCGCGAAGGAAGGTTTTCATTGAGAGAATGCTCATTAACCTCCCACTGTCCTTGTTATTTTGAAAAAATAGCTGCATAATCAAGTCATGTTTCTGTATGTACATTTGCATGTGTGGTACGTGTGTGTGTTTGTTTACTGGTATATGTGTAGATGTTTATTCTCAAGGTGTATTTGTATGAGTAGTTTTAAGATAAGTTCACAAGCATAGAATATAAGAAAGAAGTGGTGATCCCCACCTTTGACCTTTGCTCAGGTTTCTCGCTGTGGCATGATTTACATGGAGCCCTCTACTCTGGGCTGGCGGCCGCTGGTCAAATCCTGGCAGAACACTCTTCCCGGCACCCTGACAGAAATGCACAAGTCTACCATCAACGACTTGTTTGAAAGGTTCATTGATCCCTGCCTGGTGCTGGTTCGCAAACATGTCAAGGTAAGACCAGCTGTTTGAACAGCTCACACTGCATACACATTTTGTTACCAGCTGGAAAGTGTAACTGTGAATGAACTAAGTCAGGTGATATGTAGAATGATAAAGACTGATGGTAAAGTACAAGAAAAGGTTAACTAGCATAAAGAACTGAATTATATGCAAGAAAGAATGTTCATTGTTTTGGCTGCAATGTGATGGTCACTGGGTCTGTAGAAATTTGGAGAGTATGCCAGTGATGAGTAGAGTATACCAGAGCTAAGAACCTTGACATCGAACAGTTGTTACAAAGGACTTCGACCAAATTTTGGCAGCAAGGGTGCATGTGTCTTTGCATGCCGACATATATACAATAGGGCATAAGTGTGTATGTGTGTGTGTGTGTGTCTACATCTTTTAATATCTGTATATCTTGATATCCAAGATAGGTTTCTCTTTTCTTTTTTTTTTTTTTAATTCTATCCTTGAAACCTTCAAAGGTTTTGCAACACTGAATATATTCATCCAGTAGGTTTTGCAACATTGAATATATTCATCCAGTAGGTTTTGCAACATTGAATATATTCATCCCAGTCTTGCAATTTTCAGGATGTTTTTACATGATTGTAAAAATTATCACTCCTCTGTTACATGCTTGATGCAAAAGCTTATGTTATGTAAGTTAGCATTTACCATGTTTTATTAGATTAAAAAAAAATCAGTCAGCGCTAACAGTAGTTATAGGTCAATCACAATTGGAATGATGCATGTGTCTGTGCATGTGTCTGTGTTTAGGAGTTGTCCCCCACCACAGACTCCAACCTGGTGAAGGGGGGTGATGAGCCTGATGGACTGTCTGATGGACGAGTTCCAGGATGAAGGCGTCGTTGCACAGTTGGAGGAGCGAGAGATCATCACCTGGCTGGAGGTCAGTGGGACCAATTTGACATGCTGACATGGTTTTTCTGGGAAAAGGGACTCGGGGAGTTAGGATATACTTCGGGGCTCCCATTTTTTTTTTCATGAATTTGTGGATTTTAGCCAAATGCAAACATGAGAATTCACAAGAAAAAAAAGAAGCAATTTAACAAAGAAAAAAAAAACGGAAGAAGAAAAAAGTAAGCAGTGGAGTCATTTGAATACTGGTCGCGATTTTGATTTGCTAGCAGATGACGCTGATGTTTCAAAATCATATACATCAACTTCTTTGCTGAAACAAAGGGAAGCAAAAATGGGAAGCAAAATGATGTCATGCTCTTACATCTGTGAAGACAAGACACTGCCGTGGTGAAAATCAACAAAACTGAACAAATGGACCTGGTGATGACTGAACAGAAAAGTGGACCACACACCACTCAAGGCTGAAATCTGCATCAGTCTTTGCCATTTGAAAAGCAAGTTTACCATTTTTTTCTGGGGGAGAATTGAGCCTGTCTGCTGGATTCCACTAGAATTTCAATGATTTTTGTTTTTCCCTCATTAGTAGCCCAGATACTTCAGTGTTTTTCACCAGTTGAGCAAGAGTTACTGTCCTTGTGTATTATTTGTCAAAGATGTCAAGTTGCCCGCTGTTTGAACAGGTTTATGGTATGGCTGGCATTGTGGTTAAAGCATTGTCTTAATTCAAAGGTATTGGGTTCAGTCTCTTCATGAGACAACCAGGTTATTGGAGGTTGTCTCTCCCGAATCAACACCTTGTGGAGACTAACATCCGCCAAAGCTCTTTAATGAGCCTTTAAACTGAGGTACCATGAGTGACATTGCATGCATGTCAATTTCCATTTCATTCTTTGTATAATTTAAATAGTAGGCCATTGTATGCCTGTGGAATGGATGACACTAGCAGCAAAAACAAAAAAAAAAAAGACCCCAAACATTCATGCATGTGTTGTAATTAGACATAAACTATGTAATTGGAATATGGCTGCCCGTGGTGAGCTTCAGAGTTCCAGTCGAGATAGGAAGTAAGAAATTCTCTCCACAAATGCACATCATATAGCATGATTATGGTCAAGGGCACCGGGAATGACATTTATGCTGAAACATGTTTTCATTGAATTATTAAAAATCTTTTTCATACCCATTATTCAAAAATGATTGACAGCGCCTATGTGCTTATACCTGGAGGTTGTTGCAGGCCCATAGATGAATATAGTGGTATCATCTGTCAGGATGCTTGTTGGGTTTTTTTTTTGTATTCGAACTTTGAATTTTTTTCTGTTTTTTTTTTTTTTTGTCTATTTGCTGTCTCATAAGATTGTTCCAGACATGTTGTGTGGTCTGTGATTGTTGCAGAGCATATTTTTCTTTTGCCCTGACATGGTCCTGTGGTGGCAGCACTGATGACAAAGGTCGCGTCAGGTTTTGACAAGCTTCTCCGTGAACTCGTTGCTGTGAGTTACAGTTTTTAGGCACCTCTTCACGTATTTGACATATCTGTATCATCTATCTATCTATCTATGTGAATTCATCATTTCTGCATACTTTCAGATAGAATCTATACACAATAATTTACAATATTCTTATTTATATTTTCTTGCTATTTCATTTTCTGTTTGCCCTCAAAATGAATACAAGTTACCAGCTGCCAAGGCAAAGTGATGAGCGTTGCAGACTCCTGGCTGGGAGGTTGTGGGTTTTGGTTCCCATCAGAGCCATGTGGGAATTTTCTACCCCGACCGGCTCCTACCCAGATTTAAGTTTGCCACAGGCTCAGTTGGGAAGACTGAGACCACATAGTCAAGTTTCATCCAGTAAATGGATGCATTTCTGATATGTTGCTCAAATTTTCGTGAACAAAACTGTGGGTGTCTGTATCTCTCAGGCCTAGTTGATGCTGGGACATGTCATGAAAGTAAGCACAGAGTACAGCCCTGTCATGCAGTCTCGGACCAGAATGGAAATCTGTAGCATAATCTTCATCATCCTCATTCTCATCAATTAGCATTAAAAAAGTCTCAAATTCTGTGTCCCCTCATGCCCTGCTCTCATGGTGACCTTAGTTTCGATGTCCTCTCCATGTCTGTGGCCTTGGTTTGATTCCATCATGGTCTTTGGTATCGGCGAGTCCAGGGGGGCTGTTGTCGGATGGACCTGGTTGCGTCCTCCGGAGAGGGAGCTCACTCATGCCAGATCCATGACTAAGCAATTATTGTCGTCAGTAGGGGGCTTAGTAGGTGGTGTCCTGCGGATGTTGGATCAGAACGGGCGCCACTGAACACCACTGAAGTGACTTGGCAGCAGTACAGTGTCTCCTTGGGTGGGTTGCCTCTTGATGACTTGACATTGACGGCTCCCTGTGGATAGCTGGTGCTGGGATTAGGCTGACTGGGGTGTTGGAATGAGCAGCCTGAGTGCACTGCCACTGAAGTGGTACAGAAGATGGAACAGACAAAAAAGTTGGTTATTCATGCCGCGTCCCACACCCATGAGGATTCTGTCTGATTATTTTTGCATTGACTTTGTTCTTAGTTTTTTGTGCAGATTTTGTTAATCCAATTTAACCCATCTATAAGTTAATGTAACTCCTTTGTCTGCTTTGATCACTCAGACATGTAACTAACCCCATATCAACTTCAACAACATTTTAGATGACCACACAAGTGGTAGAGAGTCTCTGTTCCCTGCAGTTTTGATAATGCTCTTTCTGTGAATTGAGCATGCAGAAATCAGACGGTTTCTCTTTCCACTTTGTAATTACTCAGACTGTAATGTAATGTTAATCTTTTCCATGTTTATCCACTTGAATTAGCGTTTCTGTTTTTATGGTTTAAACACTTGCACAATGAATTCCATCTTTCCCTATTTTAGCCATTCAAAGACAAGTGTTACTCTTTTTTTCTTTTTCTTTTAGTTATGAAGAACATTAAGATTACTATTTTGATCATGAAAACCCAAATTTGACACAGCATTAAGGACCAGAAACATGCTTGCAACTGGAGTATGATTGTTAAAAAAAAATGGATACAAATTATTTTTGTGATGCCAGCACCTTTATAAACCCATCAGATTGTGCACCACACATTCTTTCAGTCATATGCATGCACACATACACAAAGTAAAATGCAAAACAGAACAATGTAGTTATAACAATAGACCGAGTTTGCATATTGCTTTGTAATGTTGCACTGACAAGTGGAAAACAGTCTGTGATAACTACACTGGTTGAAAGGCAATATTAAATCACACATAACTTGGGTTCATGTAGTGTACCTCGCATGTCCGTGTATGTGCAATATGTAAAAACAAAATGTTATGCAAGATATCCCATGTTGCACAGGGAGGGATGACGGAAGAGACCAGGAGCAGCCTAGGTATTCCTGACTTGACGAAACCTCCCATGAAACCTTATCTGAACCCATTCCCTCCCAAGGGCAAAGTGTACGACTACAAATTCGTTCAAAGAGGTAGGAGTGAAGATTGCCAGGAAAAACGTTCTGTGATTGTCGGATGACAAGGCACTTTGGAATATACAGGATACCCCTTGTGGAATATACAGGATACCCCTTAATTTCATCACATAGTCTGTTTCATGTATAACAAAGGCATTTGGGGATGTGCAACAGTACTGCATTTCACAACTGCATACGAAACTAAGTTTGCAGTTGTATTAGAAATGTAGATATGACCAGTAAGTGAGAAGAAACAGAAAACAGAACCAAAACATGCTGTGGAGTGTTTGCTGGATTGATGTGGACACTGGATGATCAATCCTTTAATTAAGCAGTATAGGCACAGGCACTGACCTGATTGCAGGTCATATGTACAAGATGGAACTCGGCTTGGTGCCAGAACTGATTTAATCATGTTCAGAGCACTTTGGAATAGAAATCTTCTTGATCAGAATTTGAGAAGAAAAATAGTGCTATATGTGTATGACTTAGTATATTTGTCTTTTGCTTTCTATTCTCTCCTTAGCCTACACATATAGCAAAAAAACATGTAAAATGAAAACAATAAGGGGAAATGGTGTGTTTGAAACAGTGTATTATGCACAAATAATTAATTGTCCACTGCTTTCTATTTAATGCCAGAAACGTCAGCTTACTTTCCACAGTCCCAAGAATTAGAGTTGATAATTCTGTGATCATATTTGGGATCATTGCTGAGAAAAGACTAGTGATGATTGATGAATATCAACACGTCCCATTGATTTTTTTGTGTTTCTGTAGATTGTTGTGTAGTTTGGAGTCATGGAGACTGTAGAATGTTGCATAGTGATATATTGTATGGTGGATAGTGGTATGATGCAGACTGATTCAAGCTAGTGTTTTACTTTATGATGTAGAATTATGTAGACTGGCAGTTTTTTTTTATATAGAGTAGCATGTGCCAATAGATTGATGTATGGTACAATGTGGCTGGCAGACTGCTTCATCTTATCAACAGAACTGTGCAGGTCAGCCTTCTGCTGCATGGTATAGAGTTGTGCAAGCCAGAAGATGACTGAATGATTTAGACTTGTTGAGGTTGATGAATTCTGTTGGCTAACTGATCTGTCAGGTGAGCGGTCATGCTGCTGGTTTAAGATTATCTCTGGAGGGATGGTGGACCTTATGACAGAAATATCTCATTATAACAAAAAGCACAGCTTTGTAAATGTTGTAAGAAATGGATGCATTTTGGGACAGGGTGCAGGCAAGTGGGTATCCTGGTCTGAAGACATCAAGGACACAGAACCTATTTCCAAGGACGCCTCGTTCAATGAAATCATTGTGCCAACTGTGGACACTGTTAGGTACACATACCTCCTGGACATACTGGTGCGCCATGAAAAACCCTGTCTCTTTGTTGGACCCACCGGCACTGGCAAGAGCTGCTACATCACAGTGAGTAGTGTGGATCACTGAAAGAAGGTTATGTGTTTTAAAACTGCAAGAACACAAATATGCAACTCTCATAGAGATCAAAATAGGGGTTGTATTTCAACAGGTGAAAGCTGGTCACTGACAATACATCCTGAGGAAAATCTAGGCATTTAAACATGAATCCTCCAAATAGCAGCCCTACATCTCACACCCAAAGCATAAGACAAGTGACCGTCAAGCGGAAGTCAACATGTACACTAGCAGACAGTCTCTTCTATCTGTCATCAGACATTGTAAGTTTACCTGGTGTAGACATATGTCTTGCAAGCTTGGAACCCATATGGCACTGACTTGTTTTGTTTGCTGATGTACCAGTTATATAAACTAAGACAGTGGGTTTGGAAAAGATATGACTGGTAAAGAAAAGAAACATGATGTTCAATCAAACTAATCTGCAGAGCTTCTAGCAGCTATGTGTGTGTGGCGAAGATCAGGTATTATACAGCTAGTCAGAAATTCTCTGTCTGCTTTAAAGGAGGCAAGCGTGATAGCAAGGGGCAAATTCTTGTGTTAACTGAGAAAGAAAATTGAAGAAAAGAGACAAATAAAAAATGTGATTATTGAATACATGAAGTATCCCTCTTTATTGTGGTCAGGTTTGGTGTACTGTGTGCTCTCCTGGTTTCAAAACACCACTCGGACTCATCAAAAGGGATCTTGATATTTGACACCACATGACACTTAAAAGAATTGCCAGACTTTTAGATACTCTCTATACAGAATATATTTAGAGTTTGTTAGTAGAGCACACCCATTTTTCACCAGACACACCTGATTCTTGGAAATAATACTGCAACTGAAAAAGTAAGGTTTCAAGGTCTGATATAACCATGGTGGTGTAAAGTGAATGTTCCAGAGACAGTCGATAGGAGTTGTGACTGGACAGTGTGTAGGACTAGATTAATCAAAGCACTGTTGCCCTGTTTCGTTTGTCTGAGATGGGTTTTTGTTGGCAGCCGAGTGTATGCCTTTACATTCCTCTGATGTTTTTGTCAGGGCATAGCAGTGACTATTTTGATAAGGTTGCTTTAGTCAGAACACTAACAGCGTCCTTAACATTTTTGTATTGTACCTAACATTTATTTCCTGTTGGACCTTTCTGTGGCATTTGACACCATCAATCATAACATTCTCTTTTCTAGACTCCAAACTTCATTTGGCATTCAGGGCTTCACCGTTCTTGCGTGGGTGAGGTCTTATCTCAGTGATCGTTCCCAGACAGTTGTTGTCAATGATCTTTCTTCATCTCCAACATCAGTAGCCTGTGGAGGATCTGTCATTGGGCCAGTTCTGTTTGCTGTGTATGTCAGACCTGTGTCAGACATTATCGATCAGCACTCATTGCTGCATGAGAGCTTTGCTGATGACACTTAGATGCACAAGTCAAGCACTGTATCTGAACTCTAGGATGTTGTCAGTGATGTTAAAAGCTGTTCACAAGAATTAAAGAAAATTGATGGCTTTGATAAATTGCAGCTGAATGATGACCATAACTGAAGTTCTTCTCCTTGCTCCTCCCAAACTCCACACATTATCCCTCCCTTCTTCTTCCGTCAGTATTGGAAGTTCTGATATTCAACTCTCATCCCAGGCTCGCAATCTCGGTGTGACTTTTGATTCCACCCTTTCTTTCAAGCACCACGTGTCTAATATTTGTAAGGTAGCATATCTGGAAATACGTAAGATCAGTTCAATCAGACATTTCCTTTCCACTGAAGCCACAAAAATTCTGGTTTGTTCCAAGTTCTCTCAAGGGCTGGACTACTGCAACAGTCTTCTGGCTGGCTCACCAAGGTACCTACTCAATAAACTACACAGAAGGTTTAGAATACCGCTGCCAGGCTTGTTTGCAAAGCGTCTAAACGTCAACATGTCGCTCCTCTGTTGCAGTCGCTCCACTGGCTTCCAATTCAGAGGCGAATTGACTACAAAGCTGGCTTCTATCTGTTTCTCTTCTATTTCTGGTACCAGACCAAAATATCTCTCAGACATCGTCCACATCTACACCCCATTGCTTCAACTTCATTACTCTGCCAACAGCAACCTCTTGGGCATTCCTTCTGTCAGAACAAAATCTTTTGGCCAATGTTTTCTCTCCTTCCAAGGACCCAGCTGTCTGAAATACACTTCCCATCAGTGTCAAAACACCTACCTTCTCCCTCTTCTTTCAAATGTGCCATTAAAACAAACTTCTTTCAACAGTTATTACCTCCACCCCACTTCCCAATTCACCTTCCGAGTGCATGAACAGGTTTTTGCCTGCATGTGTGAGTGCCTGGTGGTTGTGTCACTTGTGCATGCAAGCTGTGTAGATGTGAGTGCGTGCATGCATGCATGCATGTGTCTGTGAACGTGGGTGCGTGGTCATGCGTGAGCATGTGTGCGTACGTGCTCCTGTGCGGGCGCGCTCATGCGTATGTGTGTGTGTGTGTGTGAGCGGGGGGGGTGGGGGGTACGTGTGTAAGCTTGCGTAAATTATGTTTATACATTAATATAGTGTATTTGCACTATGTTCCTTGTTATTGTTTTTTGTGTAAAGTAAGTTGTTGCTTTGTTTCTAGCTTGTCATGTCTTATCGTATAACTTTATTATGTGTTGGTTACGTGAAGCACTTAGAGCCCTAATTTTTAGAGAATAGGTGCTATATAAATTAACATTATTATTAATGTATGAGAGACTGCCATGCTGTGAAGAACAACCAATGGGGGACATTTTGCTTTGACAGGATTTCTGCTGAAGAAGCTGGACACTAATGTGTACAAACCCAACATTGTCAACTTCTCAGCACAGACCACTGCCAACCAGACCCAGAACATCATCATGTGTCAAGCTGGACAAACGCCGTAAAGGGGTCTACGGGCCACCTCTCAACAAGAAAAAGCTGTAAGTGAACGATTGCTCTTCAAACAAACATCACTCATTTTTCCTTTTTTTTTGAGAGGGGGGGGGAGGAGAGTGCAAAGGAAAACGGGAAAAAAAGAAAAGGAAAATAAAAGATATGATGAAACCTGGGATTGGCTTGTTGCATGACTAATCTGAATACAGTGTTGTTCACACGCATGGAGACATGGCTGTTTCCGAGTAATGAATGGAGCTGCTCAAATCAAATCATGTTGCTGATAGCTCTGGCTGGTCATGGGGGGGCCATGTCATGTCTTTAAGCTGCTGTGCCTTCCTTTAGACAACCATGGGCTGTGACTTAAGAAGGGAGCAGGTACACCTTTTCCACAACTTATTCCCGGAGGATTACTGGTTTTTCTTCCAATTTTTGGGCAGTTAGGATTAGAATCCAAATGACAAAGACATGTAGACGCAAAAATATGCACAAAATAAACCAAGATCCCATGTGCAAGCTGCACTTTTAAAAGAACCTGCAGCAACAGGAAAATTGGCACTGGCAAAATTCTGTAAAATTGTACCACTTTTGATAAGTTAAAACAAATGAATAGAAAAGAATGTCTGCAGAAAAAAAAATGGCTGTGCTACAGTCATGCTCATCTCAGTGACAGCTGACAGAAATGTGGTGTGATAAAAAAAAAAAAAATGAAGTTACAAGATGGTTTCAAGTAGGCAGACAGAGATCAAAAGGAAATTAGTGGAGTAGGGTGAAAAAATAATGAACAGAATATACATCCAGTGTATGTATGAGCATGTTATCAGTTGTACCAATATCATTAGAAGGAGTTTTTGACCAAGCAGGGTTGTTTTCATCTCTCTGTATTCACATTTTGGTGTTCATTGGCCTTTGCTTACATGCAATGTTTGGGATACAGTTGAAACATATACCCCCTCCACGCTGTTCCTAATTTCTGTTCAATGGAATACATGAGCCAGTGAGGTTAGGCCCATCTTGTTATTGAGTCTTGTGCTTGAAGAGTGTGTTTGAAGTTTGCTTTTTTTTTTTTTTTTTTTTTTTTTTTTTAATGATTAGTTGGGTTTAGAATGAAATCCTTTTAAATTCTGGACAAATGTTTATCTAAAGCAGCCCGAAAATGTATTAAATCCTCAGCTGTTGATAAGTATCTGGCAACAAAATGTTTTTCCATGCAGATTGTGTTTGGGGATGACTTGAACATGCCCAGCTGCGGTGTCCTACGGGGCCCAGCCGCCGATAGAGCTGCTGCGTCAGTGTGCTGAATCCACTGGAACTTGTACGACCTGAAGGATACCACTGCCATCAAACTGGTTGACCTGCGTTTGTTGGTGCCCATGGGGGACCACAGGTCTGTACTTTTGTTGGTATGATAGTGGAAAAAACAATAATGAATGCTTATGATAAAATACACTGGGTTGTTGTGGGGACGGGAGATGGTAAAGAACCTGATCTTTCAGGGTCCGCAATTTATGCTGAGCTTGTTCCGATTGTTCCTGTCCCTGTCCTTAAATGTTTACTGCCGATTGGAAAGGAAGGGATGGTAGGGTGTAAGTTGGGGTAGGAGTTCTAATACCAGGGTGTGATTGGAGCAAACAAGTGAAAATGATATAGAATACACTGGTTAGTAGAGGAATTGTAGGACTGTAGGATGAGACCAGGTAGGGCAGAGGCAGGTTATCATGCCATAGGCCTTGCGTTGTCATGTTCAGGGGGAAACAATATAAGTTGGGAATGGTACAAGCAATACACCTTGCAAGTCAAGTAG